>JAVKPL010011047.1:0-11451 GCA_032173675.1 Gastrolobium villosum | reverse complement strand
GGGGGGGGGCAATGTTTAGCCTTGGCCCCGGTTCAGTTTGCTCCAATTTAATCATAACAATTCAGTTCCTCGTCCATAGAGTTCGGCCCCAGCCCGACACCGGTTCCCGATTGGGGACCCGTTTCACCAACAGTTAACCGAACAAAAAATAAGAGTTTCTGGCGGCTTCATAAGTGGCCCCCTTACACACACGACCACATTACAAAATTTTTTTTGATGTTTGGATTCAGTAGGTCTAACCGGCCATTCTTCATTCACCAACTTCGATTCCAACATAAAGAATCTGCACTTCCCGTTACAAAGCCATTCCGGTTGGTTCGATCCTGAGTGGTAACTTTTCTTACTCACGAACTCAATTAAAAAATAGCTATCCCGCCTCCTCCTAACTCCAAAACCATCGCAACATGTCCTCTAAGGCTTGAATGGTGCGTCCGTCTATCCATCGGTCTGTGGATAATGACAGATACTCAACCTCAGTTGGGTCCCTAATGCTCTTTGAAAGGATTCCCAAAACTTGGACGTAAACTTGGGATCTCGATCACTGACAATACTCGTAGGAACTCCGTGCAGCTTCACAATATTTATGCAGATAGATTCTAGCAAGCCTCTCTGTATCATATGTGGTTCTAACACGACAAATGAGCTGACTTCGTTAAACGATCGACAATCACCCAGATAGAATCATATCCTTCTCGTGTCCGAGGAAGTCCTACTACAAAATCCATCGAAATGCTGTGCAAGCTTCCATTCGGGAATCTCCAAAGGTTGAAGGAGTCCCGACGGTTTCTGATGTCGTACTTCACCTTCTGACAAGTTAAGCATCGAGATACATACTCCGCAATATCACGCTTCATACCCGGCCACCAAAACGAGGTCTTCAAATCATGGTACATCTTCGTGGATCCAGGATGAACTGCGTACTTACCCTTGTGAGCTTCCTGCAAAACTTCTTGTTTCAACTCTTCATTCGGCACAACCAGCCGTCCTTGAAACCTCCAGACATCATTCTCATCCTTTACTACCTCTTGGTTACCAACCAACTTTCGGACTAACTCTTCATCCTTCTGAGCCTCCTTAATTCTACTGATCAATTCATTCTCCACCTTTATATTTCCCAATCTCACGCTGTCCTCTCTCTCGTCTACCGATAAGTTCAAGTCTCGAAAGGCCTCAAACAACTTCAATTCTTCCATCATCAGGGTTGCAGTGTGTAGAGTCTTCCTGCTTAAGGCGTCAGCTACCACGTTCGCCTTTCCTGGGTGGTATTTAAGTTCAAAATCGTAGTCCTTCAGAAATTCCATCCACCGACGCTGCCGCATATTCAACTACTTCTGATCGAACAAGTACTTCAAACTCTTATGATCGCTGAACACGTCAAACTGCGAACCATACAAGTGGTGCCTCCAGATTTTCAGTGCGAACACTATAGCTGCTAACTCCAAGTCGTGCGTAGGATAATTTTCTTCGTGAGGCTTCAGTTGTCGAGACGCGTACGCTACTGCCATACGGTCCTGCATCAACACGCATCCAAGCCCTTTCAGCGACGCATCGCAATAAACTTCGAACTTTCGAGTAGGATCCGGAATCGTGAGTACGGGAGCACTCGTCAATCTGCTCTTTAGCTCCAGGAAACATTCTTCACAGGCTTCAGTCCACTCAAAAGGCTTGTCCTTCCGAGTGAGATGGGTGAGAGGTTGCACTATCTGAGAGAAATTCTGGATGAACCTTCGATAGTATCCAGCCAGACCTAAGAAACTTCTTACTTCGGTGACAGTCTTGGGTCGTTCCCAATTCATGACAGCTTCAACTTTGCTGGGGTCCACCGCGATACCTTCTGATGAAATGACATGGCCCAGAAACTGGACCTCTTTAAGCCAAAACTCGCACTTCGACCATTTGGCGTACAACTGCTTCTCCTTCAAGACTTGCAAGACAATCCTCAGATGTTCCGCGTGCAGCTCCTCATTAGCTGAGTAAATCAGGATGTCGTCGATAAACACAATTACGAACTGATCAAGAAACGGGCGGAAGATGCGGTTCATGTAGTCCATGAATACCGCTGGAGCATTCGTAAGTCCGAATGGGATCACCTGATATTCATAGTGCCCATAACGAGTCCTAAAAGCGGTTTTCGGAATATCCTCCGGTTTGACCCGGATCTGATGGTATCCCGATCGTAAATCTATCTTGGAAAAGACTCTGGCTCCTCTCAGCTGGTCCATCAAATCGTCGATCCTCGGTAGCGGATACTTATTCTTCACCGTGACTTTGTTCAGCTGGCGGTAGTCTACACACAGACGTAAGCTTCCATCCTTCTTCTTAATCAGGATAGCTGGAGCACCCCATGGAGAAGTACTCGGTCTGATGAATTCCTTAGCCAAAAGTTCTTCTATCTGCTTCTTCAACTCACGCAGTTCCAAAGGTGCCATGCGATACGGGGCAATAGAGATTGGTCCGACTCCAGGAACAAGTTCGATTGAAAATTCTATTTCCCTATGAGGAGGCAATCGAGGTATTTCATCCGGGAATACCTCCTCGAATTCTCTAACTACCGGTACATTCTGAATTTGATTGTCAATCGAGGTCTCAGCCTCGATCGACAAAAGATACCCTGTTGCTCCCTTGCGGAGCTCTTTTCTAACTTGCAATAAGGAAATGAGAGAGAAAGGTTGAAAATTACCATCTTTCGCAGGAACAATGACTTTCCCCGCTCGACAATCCAAAGTTATCCCGTTTTCCGTCAACCAGTCCATACCGATAATCACATCGAAGTTGAATACCGGCAGGACCACCAAGTTAACTGCATACGTGTTTCCTTCAAACTGCAAGGTAACACCTCTGCAGATCTCCGAAGCTGTGCACGATCCACCAGTAGGAGTGCTGATGTGTAACTCGTAAGGTAACGGGGTTGGGGTGATGCCTATTCTTAAGGCAGTATGCTTTGCCATAAAAGAGCCAGACGCTCCAGAATCAAAGATAACAGAAATTGGGTGACCATTCAGAGTGACCTTACCTTTGATCAGGTTGGGAAACTTCTGCGCTTCATTTGCATCCAATGTGAACACTCGAGCTTGCGGAGGCTGTTGGTCAGCGTTCTGGGGGCATTTGTAAGCAAAGTGACCTTGCTGGCCGCATCTGAAGCATGCATTGTTGTTCTTGCGACAGACTCCGAAGTGATTCTTTCCACATGTGACACAAACAGTCGTGCCCTGACGTCCAGTCGACGATTGACCCACCGTAAAGTTTCTCTTAAAATTTCCAGGCCGCGCCTGCAACGGCGTACCTCTGCCTCGACCCCTACCAGGTGCCGTCCGGAAGAATCTGCCTGCTCGATTTCCTCCGTGGAATTGTGTTGGTGGCTTGTTCAAGTTCTTGGCCTCATTAATAATTCCTTCGGCCTGACGACTCTGGTTGATGAGTTCTGGAAGTGTACGATTAGCCGTCGTTAAGATGAGCTTGCGAATTTCCGGATGTAATCCGCTCTCGAACTTCTCCACCTGCCATTCTTCATCGTAGATGTTCCGATCAAAGTTGGCGTACTCGATCAGCTGCCCAAACTTCGCAATATACTCATTAACCGTCATGTTATCCTGCCTGAGAGACAGCAGTTCAGTGTGTTTCATCCTCCTCATTGCCTTAGGAAAATACTTGTCCAAAAATACTTGTCTGAACACAGCCCATGTTAGTTCCACGTCCTGAGCTCTCAGCAGAGCCCTCGCACCGGTCCACCACGTTAAGGCTTCTCCCATCAGCTGGTACGACGCGTAATCAGTCTTCTGCGCTTCCGGGCATGCCATTCGTTCGAAGATATGCTCAATCATCTGCAGCCACTTTGCTGCAGCCTCGGGGTTGTCCTCACCCTCAAAGGTGGGTGGTTGGAAGTTGCGGAAGTCTTTCAACCTCCGACGGGCAATTTCTTCTGCATTTTCATGCAGTGGGGGTTGGTTCTGATTCTGTTGTCTATGGTCGCGCCACTCTTGGCTCATATTCTGGATGAACGTTGCCAGTCCTCCAATAGTGGTGATAAGATCTTCTTCCGCATCGCCAGTCCTTCCCCGAGTTGAACCTCGACCACCTGCCATGATTCTGCACTCACAATATCAGGAAATGAGTTGATCAGGCTCACCGCAAGTTATCCATGGCAGCAGTCTCAAGTAGGTACTCGAGTTCAATTCGGACAAGTTAGCTATGCATCCGTGTCTTATCACAGAACTGTCCTAACAATCTAACTACCCTAGCTAATATTTACTTAACTATAACACATTTAAACAGTCAATCAGCAGATAAACACAAACAGCCGTCAATTCAATCAAACACAAGCAATTCCATGGACCAAACTGCTCTGATACCAATTAGTGTAACGCCCTCCCTTGTATGCATCCAAGAGAGTCGTTTGCTAAGCGGAATTAGAGTCGGTACGTCACATGAGCTAACAAAGCAGCATACAAGTCCGTATAAAAATTTTCAACATTTAAATTCTTTTCATAAAGGTTTTCCAAAATAGTCATTGTTCACAAAAGTTCAATGTTAACACAATCATGATAAAGACTACAGTCATCCAAGATAGTTCCAAAACATTAATCATTACAGTTATCCATTTAAACAAACAGCAACACTGCTAATCCACGCATCAGCACTCAACAGCAAAATAATACTCCTTCAAATGCTCTTGCGTCCTCCTGCCATTTTGGAAAAATAGCAGCCCCGAAGGGGTGAGAATAATCCCAGTAGTGTGGCAATAAAACCAGTAATATAACAATATTAACTAGGCACAAAATCATAAACAGTCACTTCAACATGTCCTTGTTCCTTTTCCTTTTTATCATATTTATATATTGCGTATATAACGCCTTTCCTTTGCGCTTTTAGCACCGTCGTGCGCGCACTTCCCAGTGGAATCAAATATACCCTTGGCACCTGAGCTCCATGTGGATTCCATCTGAGGGCCTATGCGGACTGATGCCAAGTGTCCCATACCCCGGTACCTTGGGGATGCCTATATGATGCTTGCTCAAACACATGGTCCTGTACATAACTATTCTAAAACAAGGCCTATATGATTTTGATACATGCATGTCATGCTATGCTTTCACACACACAAAGCGTAAAAATGCGGTATGATGTAAGGTGCATGCATATATACCTTTCATATGCGTTATGCTGCCCCATAACGTCTTTACCTCATAATCATATAGCCTTCACGGCACATTTTTGGCAGTTTCCTTTCATTATAATGGAACACAATAATTTTTACGGCATATGGAGCATCATGTTACAATTCTATACCAGTAGTCAATAGTTACATTAGGCATCATCGCCTGACACTTACCTTAGCTTTCCTTAAAAATTACCAACAGCAGCGAAATATTCTCACTTCTTAAGCGCACCTAAATCAATTAAAACTAATCATTTACAGTGGCTATTTACAGCAGAACAGAAAGCATACAGCAGTGGCTTACAGCAGCCAAAACAGAGAGTATACAGCAGCAAAACAGTGAGCATACAGCAGTGTTTACAGCAGCCAAAACAGTGGACATACAGCAGCAAAACAGTGGGCATACAGCAGTGTTTACAGCAGCCAAAACAGTGGACATACAGCAGCAAAACAGTGAGCATACAGCAGTGTTTACAGCAGCCAAAACAGTGGACATACAGCAGCAAAACAGTGAGCATACAGCAGTGTTTACAGCAGCCAAAACAGTGACGTTTTTAAAACAGAAACAGTGGCATTTTTAAAACAGAAACAGTGGCACTTTGAACTTCCAAAACAGTGGTATTTTATACATGCAAACAGTGGCCTTTGAGGAGTAAAACAGTGGCATTTTTATGTATAAAACAGTGGCATTTGTGTACATAAAACAGTGGCATTTGTGCACATAAAACAGCGGCATTTGTGCACATAAAACAGTGGCATTTGTGCACATAAAACAGTGGCATTTGTGCACATAAAACAGTGGCACATCATGCATAATACAGTGGCATACGATGGCTTACGACAGTGATCTTTTATGCATAAAAACAGTGGCATTTTAAGCATGAAAACAGTGGCATTACATGGCTAAAACAGTGGCATTTTAAGCATGGAAACAGTGACATTTTATGAGTAAAAACAGTGGTATTTCATGCATGAAAACAGTGGCTTAAGGGCACTAAAACAGTGACATACATGTGCAGAAACAGTGGCTTAAAATGTGCAGAAACAGTGGCTTAAAATGTGCAGAAACAGTGGCTTTTAAGTGCAGAAACAGTGGCTTTTATTGTGCAGAAACAGTGGCTTTTATTGTGCAGAAACAGTGGCTTCAATTGTGCAGAAACAGTGGCTTTTATTGTGCAGAAACAGTGGCACTTTAGGTGCAGAAACAGTGGCATTTTAGGTGATTTTGATGAACCGAAACAGTGGGCATACATCTTCAAAACAGTGGCATAAAATGTGATTTTGAGGGACCGAAACAGTGGCATTTTATCTACCAAAACAGTGGCACATACATAAGAAAACAGTGGCATATCTTAAGCATTTTTATGCATACAATCCACCATGCAATAGCTCCATTTACCATGCTCATACTTGAATCCCAAAACCACACATACTCAAAGAGACATTTAAGCACACATACATGGTTATACTAAGAAAGAGTGCAAAGTTTAGAGCCTACCTCTTGTAGCACACCACCTTCTAGTTCTACTTCACGACAAGTCCTAGCTTCCTATGTGATTTATGCGCAACAATGATGAGGAACAAGGTTAACACTAGCTTGGTGTATGGTTGAGGAGAGGGAAGGGAGGAGTTGTCTTAAGCAAGGTCTTCTAGCTCCAAGGAGGCTTGAGGTTCGGTTTAGGGAGTGAGGGAGTGAGGAGAAGAGAAGTTGGAGAAGGGTTGGCTGCACTTGCACATGAAGGCAGCCCCCTCTCCATGCGCATATATATAGTGAAGGTGAGGGAAAAATGCTATGATTAACTATCATGAAGCATTCAGATTTCTTATGAGGGGATGGGCTGAATCTAAGGCTGAAACAAGCAAGGTGTTGGCTTCTAATTTACTCTACTTACATGCAAGGAAAGAGGGAAGATTTGTTCAGCTTTGAGGGCTGTCCAAGGCAGAGAAATTTCTGCACAAAAGACCATGAGTTGCGCATAGAGAGGAGTGGGAGATGTGCATCATTAACTCTGATTTGTGGCAGTCTAAACACTCAATTTTGGGGCTGTCCTAAGTCAGAAAACTTCTGCATTATTGACTAAATGGTGCGCAAAAATGGAGTGGAGAGGAAGTGTCATGTGCACAAGTAAGAGCTTAGCTAAGTCAACAAGGGAACTAACCATGTGGCAGCCCAAAAATCTGCACTTGTGCAGTCCTTGGTGCGCAATGATGAGGTGGAAAAGAGGTGCAGATTTGTGACAGTCCACACACTCAAATAGGGCTGTCCTTGTGCAGAAAATTTCTGCATAAATGGTCAAACCATGCGCACAATGATGAGGGGTGAGGGAGGTTCACTAAGTCCACAAGCTAGAGGGCTTTGTGGCAGCCAAGGATTCAGATTTATGGAGCTGCCCTCTGCACAAAAATGATGGGAATGCAGTCTCATGATGCATGTGGAAGGAGGAAGAGATTTGACTCATGAAGGGCTGCAAAAGCTTACCAAAAATCTGCACAATGCAGTCTCATGATGGGGAGTGAAAGTGGTTATCCAAGTCTACAAGTTATGCAGTCTTGTGTCATAAAAAAAATCTGCATTCAGCCCCTCCCATGTGCGCCCAAAGATGGAGATTTATGCAGCCTAATATCATGCTTAAAGGCACATGTGACTACCATGCAATAAATTAAAATCATGTTATGCATAATCAAGGTGAGGTGGCGGTTTAATCAAGGGAAAAATGGCAGATTTACAAGGTCCTAATTACTCTCCTATGTGCGCATAAGTGAGTGGGAAATACCTTTGCCATGTGAGTGTTACTTGATACACAAGGCACCTAAGTTGGGCAAGACTTAGGGAGGATAAGAGTGGACACAACCTTGGGCTGAATTGGCTTGATCCAAGAGCCATCCTTGGGCCATTGGCCACACACACACAAAGGATCCATTCACACAAGTCCAAAAGCAACAAGTCCACACACTAGCCCACATCCTAATGCCTTCTAACACATACTCACATTACTCACATGATTTTAATAAATTCATATGCCTACATATACACCCTCCTATGATTTAATTTAATTAATTACCTTAGTCTTATCCAAGGAATAAAAATCAAACAATTCACAAGCCATAACACATAACACATAAACCATACATCCGAATTCTACACATGTACATATAGCATATAGTACTTAGGTATTTTACTAATTATGTATGTTAAATTTGAGTAGGTGCATTGCTTGCTTTGATTTCTAGTTGCATAGTATTTGTATGAATTAATATTGCATTAGGGAATTATTGAATTAAAATAATAGGTGAGAATTTATTTTGGGCGGTCATAATAGACCATAGAGATGTAGAGCTTGGACTTAAGTGTTTGGGTTGGTCAAGTTTTTATGGGCTTAGGGAACAAATATGATTCAGCCCATCTCCCTTTTATCTTGCCTTGTCTTAGAAGCCTCACAAAGAAACATATGGGCTAGTATTTTTTTTTTTAGCTCTAAGTTGTGTTTGGGCCGAAGTCTTGGGGCCTTAGGAGGTATCCATGGGTCAGCCCAATTCCCTTGCAACTTACCCTAATTCCACCCTAGTGATCCTCCAAGTCAGCCCTCATTAGTGAGTCATCCCTTCATGCCAAGCCTCAACCGTACTCCTCCTTCTTGTGTGCGCATAGGGTTTCTCAAAACTCTGATCGCTGCTGCACATATCACAAAGTAAGTCAGCCTTGCCCTCTTTTCCCTGTCACATGCGCTTGGGAGTGACAAAAGGAAGATGATGGCTTGTGGCACCTTCCAAACTCAGCCAGCTTTAAAGATATGCAGCCAATAAGGATCCTTTGGTCAGATTGCATGTAAAATGCTTGGGCATAAAATTCTGCATCCAATTACTCCTTCTATTTGAGTGCTCCAAGAGAGAACAGCCTAAGCACATTACTGATCTGACCTGCATTTTATAAAACCAACCTTCAGCCCCACTTTCCCTCATTTAAGCGCTAATTGAAGCGGGTTATTAGAGGAATCATCTTGTCAAACAAAACCAAAACCAGCCACATCCCCACCTTATCACCACCCTTGAGCGCACCATAGGGAGAGAAGAACAACTTAAACTCTTGTTGTTTTCTTTGAACGGTCATCAGCTTGAGGCGTGGAGCTGCTATTTTACTGGAGCTAAGGGATTGGGGTGTTGCTCCCTATTCTGTCAGATTTCCTAGTGAACTTGAAAGAAGTAGGCACAAAATCTCTCTTCTTTTTCCTTTGTTCCAAACCGTGATGCATGCCTAGGGAATGGCCTTTTATTTATTTTTGGCTCTTTTAGATTCTTCCAGTTACTATCCTTAGACTTTAGATTGAAAATATAAAGAAAATGAACCTTGAAGTGCTCTTTTAATAAAATTAGAGGGGCTGTGTTAGTGTATCTAAAATTGTTAAGAATTTAAATAAAGAGGGTTGTATGCTTAGACTTCTCTAGTAGCGCTCCTTTATGAAGTAGTTGGGTTTTGGAATAATTCTCTCTAATGATTTGTCTAGATAAAACCGATTCTGTTTTAGTAAAATTTGATCTGAGCCTAGCCCTGTTCTAAATTAAAATACTGCATGTTGTTAGGCTGCCCTCCTCACACCCTTGTCTTGTTAAATTAAATTTCGAACATATGTCTTGAGCCTTTATGTACTTAAAACCTATTCTGTTTTGAGCCTAGATGTGTACTAAGTCCCATTTAAGTTATATAGACAGCATGGTAATAGGCCTCTTGCGCACCTTTGAGTAGAAAAGAAGAAATTGCATAATATGAGGACCTTTTTATGTGCTAAAAACCGATTCTGTTTGGGCTTGATTAAAGTCGTTGTTTAACGTTGGTAAAGAGTAAATTGAAGTCATAATATTTTTGGGGAGAGAACATTGATGGCCGAATAGGGTACTAGAGCTTTTAAGCTTGGAAAACTTGTTGGTAGTTTTTAGGAATCGTTTGGAATGTATTTTGATTTGTGGTACTTGTATATTAGGTGCGTAAGACCCTTGAAACTTTGGATACACGCTGCTGCCCGGTAAAATACTTGTGACGTTTGAGGTAAGTGTGTGGTGACACTACCTTCTTGCTTGCTAGTTGGAGCACGAAGCTTGACCGTAGCTTCGTATTTTGGTATTATGTATATATTTGAAATCTGCTTGTATTGAAGTCTTGAATCTCTTGTTTTTATATATGCTGCAGCCTTGAGATATTAAATGTTAAATCTTGAATATTATCTAGACATACATGTGCATTCATGAAGTTTTATCTTGTATGCTATGTGGGACACAAGACATAACATTCATGCATAAATTCCATGTTGCAATAAAAATTATTTTTGAAAACTATGCATACGTTTGAGCACGCATCATGTAGGCATTCCCTACGGTACCAGGGTCTTGGACAGTTGGCTTCAGTCCGCATAGGTCGCAGTTGGAACCCTCTTGAGGAGCCATTAAGGGAACTCCACTGTGCTTGATAGTACGTGCACAATAGTGCTATGAACGTACTCTTGGCGTTATATACGCATCTTGACTAGTTATCTTGGCAGCATATGTATATGTATATTTAAGCTTGTTTACGTTAATTATTTCTGTATCTAGCAAATGCTTTTGCATTCTGGTTTTGTCATCACTCTACTGGGAAATTTTTCTCACCCCTTTGGGGCTGCTATTTTGATAAAATGGCAGGAGGACGGAAGAGCATATGAAGACTTGATTTTAAGGACATTAGCCATGCGTGTTGTTGTATGTGTTGTTGGTTGGACCTTTGATGTTACTAATTTACTTGTTTGGATGACTGTACTAAGTTAAGGAGTTGATTTATTGTTGGATTTTAGACTTTGATGACTCTTTAGTAATTTGGGAAAATTCTGAAAATGTTTTGGTAAAGATAAAATTCTGAGCTGCTAATTGAAGGGCTGTGTTTACGTTGAAAACTGATTTTTGGGAGCAACTTGAATGTTGTCGTTCTGGGGCTACGGACCTTCAAATGAGGCATAATTTATATGCACGCGAAGCCCCAGAAATATGCTTTAAGAATATGCAGAATTTGTGTTCAAACGATATTTGTACGAATTATTAAGATTTTCGCAATACAGCAGGTTTTCCAGAAAATAGACAGAATTCGCGAGTACCTTGCGAGTTCGGTTTCGTGGGGCTATTCACCTCCGAATCGCGTATAATTTATATGTACGCGACGCCCCGGATGTCTAGTTTCTCTGTAGCATTGAATAATTTTTTAAGTAGTTGAATTCGATTTTAGACAGATTTTATAAGGCAGCAAGGTTTTCTGAAAAGTTTAGAAAATTCAGCAA
>JAVKPL010011046.1:0-116281 GCA_032173675.1 Gastrolobium villosum | reverse complement strand
GTCCGACACGGTCAAATGGCATTTTCGTAATTTTTTTATTTTTTTAAATTTTTTTAAATTTTTTTAAAATTTTTTTAAATTTTATTTTAAATTTTTTATAAAAAAACTAAAATATATTAAAAAAGCTTCTACCAAATCATATCAATTTTATTTTTTTGTCTTTTTTCCCCTTAAGTAGATAGGAGAGCATCTTAGCATCATTGTTGTCAATTTCTATTACGCTCTTATTGTATCTCATTCTCTCTGATCTCTCTCTAATATGATTTGATCTCTCTATCTGATATTATGTCTCTCTCATCCCAGTTTTTAATTTTTTTTATTAAAGCTTCCATCTTTATAACGTGTTGATGGGTATTATTAATTTAGTTTCATTTTTTTTAAATTATTAAATATTAAATGAAATATAAACAATATAAATTAAAAATATTATTTAATATTAAAACGTGTCCCAACGTGTCGAAATCCATAATTTTTTAGGATTGACGTGTCGGAGTGTCGTGTCGTGTCGTGTCACGTGTCGCGTGTCGTATCGGTGCTACATAGGGTACAGCAGTGCCGCGACATTGAGGACTATTGTCGTGCGTGTCAGGCAAAGAAGGCCAAGATTGAGGTGCCACAGGGTACCGGCGGTTCCGCTCCTTGGAGGGACAGGAAGTTTGCAAACAAGGGCAAGGGCAAACAGTTGGCGGCTAAGCAAGCGCCAAATCTATTTAAAAGAACTTCTACTCAGGGAAACACAGCGAGACCTCCTGCTCCCAGATGCTCGGGATGTGGGAAGTCACATTTTGGGCCGTGTTCTACCGGACAGTTGATATGCTTCCAGTGTGGCAAGGAGGGTCACTATTCCAGAGATTGCCCGACGGCTAGAGTTGCTGTAGTGCAGGCTGTGCCGTTGCAGATGGTTCCTACTGGGGCACCAGCAGTGCCACCTACTACGGGGCGCGTGTATACTTTGGATCGTCAACAGTCGGACAGAGCTCCGAACCTGGTCAGAGGTACTGTTACCATTGGTGGTTCAGCTGTTGATGTGCTTTTTGATTCCGGGGCAACGCATTCTTTTGTTGCTACCCCTATTGCTGTGGGGCTTGAGTTGCCCAGTGATGTGCTTTCTCCACCGATGCGGGTGACCACCGCCACCGGAGAAAAATGTTTGACCTCCACTGTTCATCGTGATGTAGCGTTTCAGTGGGATGACCGTGATTTCTCGGTAGATCTAATAGGATTGCCGATGGCCAACTTGGAGATTATTCTGGGCATGGATTGGTTGTCCAGGAACTGTGCATTGATTGATTGCTGTGCCAAGAGAGTGGTGATGTCTCCGTGTGGGTCCACAGCCAGTTCCTCACCGTTCATTTCAGTCCTGCAGGCGAGGAGGGCCTTGAGAGCAGGGGCATTTGGCTATGTCATGTTGGGAGGTTTGGTGAGTGGGACACAGGAGGATCTCACTGGCATTCCTGTGGTGAGGGAATTTCTCGAGGTGTTTCCCGAGGAGATTCCTGAGTTTCCACCGCAGAGGGAGATAGAGTTCTCCATAGACTTATTGCCTGGTGTGGGGCCTATATCGTTGGCTCCATACCGGATGTCGCCACCAGAGTTGGCGGAGCTGAAGAAGCATATTGAGGAGCTTTCAGCGAAAGATTTCATTCGGCCGAGTGTGTCTCCCTGGGGAGCACCGGTCATTTTTGTGAAAAAGAAAGATGGGACCATGCGGTTGTGCACCGACTACAGACAGTTGAACAAGGTGACAATCAAGAACAAGTATCCTCTTCCACGCATTGATGATTTGCTGGATCAGCTCAAGGGTGTTTGCGTGTATTCCAAGATTGATCTCCGGTCCGGTTACCATCAGATACGGGTAAAGCCGGAGGATGTCCCAAAGACAGCGTTTCGCTCTAGGTACGGGCATTATGAGTACTTGGTGATTCCGTTTGGACTCACAAATGCACCCGCAGTGTTCATAAACTACATGAACAGGATCTTCCAGCCGTACCTGGATCAGTTTGTGATCGTCTTCATTGACGACATCTTGATTTACTCCAAGACGGAGGAGGAGCATGCTGAGCACTTGAAGATTGTTTTGCAAGTGTTGAAAGAGAAAAAGCTATATGCTAAGCCGTCAAAATGTGAGTTTTGGCTCAAGGCGGTGAAATTTCTGGGTCATGTGATTTCCGCTGATGGAGTTGCAGTTGATCCTAATAAGATTGAGGCCGAGATGGACTGGGAGAGGCCCAAGACGGTTACAGAAGTGAGAAGCTTCTTGGGTTTGGCTGGGTACTACAGGAGGTTCATAGAGGGATTCTCCAAGATGGTGCTACCGATGACTCGCCTTACCCGAAAGGAGACTCCATTCGTGTGGACACATGAGTGTGAGGAGTGCTTCCAGGAGTTGAAGGAGAGACTGACTACTGCTCCTGTGTTAGTCCTTCCTGATCCTGCGGAACAGTTTGAGTTATACTGCGATGCCTCTGGTAAAGGACTAGGTTGTGTGTTGATGCAGAAAGGGAAAGCTGTTGCCTATGCTTCAAGACAGTTGAAACCTCATGAGGAGAACTACCCGACTCACGACTTGGAGTTGGCAGCCATTGTTTTTGCTTTCAAGATTTGGAGGCATTACCTGTTTGGCATGAAGTTTGCTGTATTCAGTGATCACAAGAGCCTGAACTATCTGTTTGACCAGAAGGAGTTGAACATGAGACAGCGAAGATGGATGGAGTTCTTGAAGGACTACGACTTCGAGTTGAGGTACCATCCTGGCAAGGCCAATGTGGTAGCCGATGCTTTGAGTCGGAAATCCGTGAGCTTATCCAGCTTGATGATGAGCGACTACGAGGTGATCGAAAAGTTCAGAGACTTGAGAGTGAACTCCTTGTTTGGGGGCGCACTGCTCGAAATGGAAACAGCAGAAGTGATTAATGAGCTGATGGAAAAGATTAAAGAGGCGCAAGTGCAAAGAGAGTGCCTTGATTATGTGAAGAACCAGGACAGTGTGTCTTGGAACGAGGATGGATTGCTGCTGTTCCAGAAGAGGATTGTTATTCCTCGAGGGCCATTGGCCGAAGAGGTTATGGCAGAGGCTCATAAGGGCCGGTTTACTATCCACCCTGGTGCCACGAAAATGTACCAGGACTTAAAGAGAAATTTTTGGTGGCCGGGCATGAAGAAGGACATAGCGGTCTACGTGTCCAAATGCCTTATATGTCAGGAAGTAAAGATTGAGCACCAGAAACCGTCTGGTAAACTTCAACCTCTGGAGATTCCACAGTGGAAGTGGGAGAGCATTTCCATGGACTTCGTGGTGGGATTGCCTAAGACTCAGGCTGGTTGTGACTCTATCTGGGTCATTGTGGACAGATTGACCAAGTCTGCCCATTTTCTTCCAGTAAAGGTGAGCTTCACTACAGAGCAGTTGGCCAAACTATACGTCCGCGAGATTGTGAGGCTTCACGGGGTGCCCGAGAGTATCATCAGTGATAGGGACCCGAAGTTCACATCTCGGTTCTGGGAGGCGCTGCAGGAGGCTTTTGGTACGCAGTTGAGATTGAGTACCGCCTATCACCCTCACACTGAGTGGACCATCCAGACATTGGAGGACATGTTGAGAGCTTGCACGTTGGAGCAGGGCTCCGCATGGGATAGGTACCTTCCGCTGGTAGAATTCTCGTACAACAACAGTTTTCATGCTAGCCTGGGCATGGCACCCTACGAGGCGCTGTATGGTAGGAGGTGTCGAACTCCTACCTGCTGGTCTGAGGTTGGAGATAAAGAGCTATTTGGCTTGGACTTTGTCCAAGATACTACCCAGCAGATCCAGATGATCAGGGAAAAGTTGAAGCAGGCGCAGAATCGCCAGAAAAGCTACTATGATGTCAAGCATCGACCACTGGAGTTCAGTGAGGGTGAGCACGTGTTTGTGAAACTTTCACCTGTCACCGGTGTTGGACGGGCACTCGGAGTGAGGAAGTTGAGCCCGCGGTTCATTAGGCCCTACCAGATCCTTGGTAGAGTAGGACTTGTTGCCTATCGACTTGCCTTACCCCCGAACCTAGCCAACATCCACGACGTGTTTCACGTGTCTCAGCTTCGGAGGTACATAGCAGATCTTTCGCACGTGGTGCAGCCGGATGATGTGGAGGTTCGGGAGAACCTAAAGACTCCCGTCGGACAACTCAAGATTCTCGGTCGAGGCGAGAAACAGCTTAGAAGCAAGATCATTCCGATGGTCAAGGTGCAGTGGACTGGGCGTAGTCCCGAGGAGTGCACGTGGGAGCGAGAGGATGAGCTTCTCCGACAGTATCCCGACTTCCGAGACAGGTATGTTTCTGATTTTGAGGACAAAATCCTTAAAAAGGTGGGGTGAATGTAAGAACCCGCACCGTTAATTAAGGTAATTAGTGAATTAATTATGATAATTAGGAAATGATTTCATAATTGACCTTAATAATTAATATTGAGCTTAAATAATTATACTGAATGAGTAGAAATGCTGAAAGTCGCTTTTCGGAAGAAAAGCGCAGATACCGGTTCCTGCTACCCGGTATAAATGCGTACCGGAAAAGTATCCCGGAAAATTACAACGAATGCATGATAATTACTAGAATATTATGGAGGACTTGTAAAACAAGTTTCAAGTCAAAATAATGAAATATGATGCCAGAACTGATACTGGCTATGGAAAAGCGCGTACCGGAAAGGTGCTCCGAAAAATAAAATAGAAATATGATAAATCTTAGAAAAATGTGTAGGTCTAGATTCCAAAGTTTGGGATCAAGATCTTTTGCGTTGCTATTAAGGCTAATACTACGCGTTAAAGGCTAAGTGGCCTATATATACTACTTTTGCAATAAACCCTAGGCATTCCCTATTGTCTATACGTGGGAGGTGGCTGATTAGCTCTCCATTTTATTATTCCATTGCCTCCCTCTACCATTCCTTAGCCATTTCTTCTTGAACTCCACCAAAGTGATCACTTTTGGTCATGGTTCCTTCACCAAAATAGTTGAGTATTATGATGACAAGCCTTATGTGAGTTAAAGATCCTTATTTTCTGAGTTTAGGCTGCTGTGTGAGGGGTTTTGTGGGCTGTGTTGGGGTTCCCATTGGTGTGAGCCTTTGTTCATGCCATTGGAGGCTTCAAGAAGCCATTTTGGAGGGGAAAGGTGTAACCTTGTTATTCATTTTCGTACACCTATATGGACAGAACCTTGGAGCTGGGTTTGGAGCTCCAAGCCACTTCATTTTCGGAGTTTTAAGACTTGGAAGGTATATTTTGGTCACACTTTGTGTATTTTGATGTTTTAAGCTTGTTTAAGCAATTAAAAATCATGACTTGAACCATTTGATAAAAGGAATGTGTTTCTGGGTTCATAGCATGTTAATAAACATATGTTTAAGGAGTTCTTGGACTCCAGATCGAGTTTGGATCATTGGAGGTCGATTTTACCTTTAAAACTCAGTTTTCTGCATTCTGTCGAAGAAGTATTCGAATACTTTTCGTGAATTATTCGAATACTTTTCTGGGAAAATGCGGTAATCGAATACTTCGCGAGACAGCAGCGACATAGTTTAGTAAAATTGCGATATCTCGAGCTACAGAGCTCTAAATTGAGTGAGGTTTGGACCTATGTGAATCTAACACATAGGGATACAACCCTGTAAATTTTCAGATCCATTTGATGAGTGGATTTCTCTGAGTTTATGTTTGAAGTCGTGACCCCATTGTTGAAAATTCAGCTTGTTGTAAGAACTTTGCGAAAAACATAACCGGAGTTATACAACTCCGATTGAGACATAAAGTATATCGTTGGAAACCTCAAGATGTCTAGTTTAACATTGTAAATATTAGAATATTAATATTTATATAATTATTGGTCTAAAACAGATTGTGATTCTGCTGTGTTTGGACTTTGAGTTTGTGCGGACTCTTGGCTTGGATAGCTAGCTTGCAAGGTAAGCTTTCGTGTCCTCGGTTTAGCCATTTTATGGTTCCACCATGTCCCATGGGGATGTGGTTTATGCATGTGGTGTTAAATGCTTTGATGTTTTGGAAATGCTGTTGAGCTATTATATGCAATGTGCTTTTATGATATGCATGTGGTGTCCACCTATACGGTAAGCCTGAGTATGTAGTACATACAAGATGGTGAGGCTGTGGGTGAGGTGCAAGCGGTGTTCCTTGTACTCATGTGGGTTTAGACGTATTCCTGCATTTCTCTGGCCAGTAGATTTGATAAACACACATGGCATGATTATCTGCTGCATCGCATAGTTTTGGAACTTATATTGTAAATACTATCTTTGAACTTATATTACACATGTAAGTGAGCTTGGGGTGGAAGATCCTTGAGGACCCCTTGCCTTACTGAGATTTCTTGTTTAGAGATCTCACCCCACGTTTGGGGACGCTTATTTCAGGTTCAGGTAATGTTGAGGGCTCAGGTGGCAGGAGGCCAGAGCTGAGTTAGATTTATATGTGCTTTGCTGACATGATGGTTGCTGGTTAATTGACTGTTGTTTATGTTTTAAGTTATGATTATATTGAGACTGTTGTTGGGCATTGTGTCTTATTTGGTGAGCATGGGGTTTGTCCATGCCACATGGATTGTTATTGTCTTTTTAGCTAAAGTTATATTAATGTATCAGGATTTTGGTCCAGGCTATGTGTTGTAGTCCTGTGACTTAGATACTCACTTATCTATTATACACGAGGTATTTCAATTAGTTGTCTTGCAATTTCCATACAGGCAGTATTTTATGAAATTGATTAAGTAATCAAGTTGGTTAAGTTTAATGACGTCATAATTGAATTAAAGAAAAAGTTATTCCGCATTTTTATTAAGCGTGGCTTAATACGATAGTATGTTAACAATCCGGGTTAACACGGGCTGTTACAGAATTCATAGTAAAAAAATTTCCTGATAAATTTGTGAAATTATAATAAATATTTTAATAATTTAATAAATCAAAATTTTTGGCAACACCTAAATTTTGAACCCCGCTCCGCCACTAGAGGTGGCAATTTGGGTTGACCCGCCCCGCCCCGCCAAAAAACGGAGCGGGTTGACCCGCCAAAAAATATGGGTTGGAAAAATGAACCCACCCCGTTTTATGGTGGGTTGGCGGGTCAACCCATTAACCCGCCAATTAAAAGAATTAATTAAAATTCAAAAATAAATTATATTTTATGAATTTTTCTAATATTATTTTATTTTATTTCACACTTCTCTATATTTTTTTAGTCTCAATCTTAAATGTATACTAATATTTGTCAAACATTATTTAGGAACTTATATATAGATAACATTTGTCATGAATAAAATTATTATTCTTTAATTTTTCTAAGAAGTATTAAGATAAAAAAAAATTGGATATCACAAAAAACTAAGGAATAATGAAATACTACCTAATTGTAAAAAAATAAATATATATATATATAACCCGGCGGGTCAACCCGCCCCGCGACGGGTTGAACCCATTTTGTCCCACTTCTAGGCGGGGCGGGTTGAGGTGGGTTGAAAACCTCAACCCAACCCGCCTCGTTTTGGCGGGTTGACCCGCCGGGCTCAACCCATATTGCCACCTCTAGCAGCACTCACTTGCCCTTGGGGGTTATTTTAACAATTGATAATTGAAATAACCCCTCACTGCTTGACAATGTTGCTTCTTTCTACCCAATTATGGAATCATTTCTTTTCTTTGTTGTTTCTTTCCACCCAATTATGGGCTAAACTATTAGGATTGGGTGACAGAGTACCCTTATTTTGATGTAAACAATATTGTCTAAACTTTGTTGCATGATTTTCCTTTCAGTTGCTTAATAAAGTGTTAATTTGTCTCTAATCTTGTTGATTCATCGAGAGAGGGTTGCAAGGTACTTAGGATTTAGGCTATAAAAATATAGGAATCCTGAGTATTATTAAGCATCGTGGTTTAACTAAGTAAATTAGTTAATTGTCTGTAGAGAGATCACTTGCACCACAAAATCATATGGAACTTGAATTTAATGAATTCATAACTTTGTTGGCCACAGAGATGTGGGGCTTAGTATACATGTATTGTTGGTGAGAGCCATTGCATGCATTAGTGTTCTGATTACTGAATGGATGATTGTTGTAGCATTGTGACTGCATTTTGATGAAATTGCAATATTGGGTAAATTGATCTCAATCTATTTTGTTACTTGACTTCTCTGTTCTTGAGTGCACTCATAGTTTATTTTTACTTTGTTTTTAGTTATTAGTCAGTAGTTAGTATTCCTTTAGTCCTTAGTTCTTAATTCACAAAACTTTTATAAATATTGTTACTTTTATTGCTTCACATTGATCCTAATTTTATAGTTTGCTTCGTGGGAACGATATCTGGACTCACACATCCACTTTATTACTTGTTGACACGTGCACTTGCGTAATGTGTGATTGATAAAAGGGGTACACAATTGCACAATATGATTGTCAGGGTCTTGTGGATATTTAGATTTGTACCGTAATACTTTATTTTTGAGTTGTATATGCCATGTATTTTTCTGAGAGCATAAGAGATGTCTATGCCATGTTGATAGTCTGTGTATGCTGTTAGTGATGCATGCTCAGGTCTATGTTACTTATTTAATTGCATCTCTTTTGTTCATTTGATGTAATTATATAAGTACATCATGGACATTATTTTGAGACAATATGATTATGAAATAGCCTAAGCCATGGATGGCTGGGCAATATGTTTTATCTATGTTGTGGTATGCCTGGATTATATTAAACTGTCAATCAGGTTGAAATTATTATGGTGGGAATTATCTCCAGTGGTCTAAAATACAGATAAAATGTTGTCCGTTTTATTTTGACCATGGAAGTGAAAAAGTTTGCAATACATAAGCAAAAAGAGAAAATTTATTCAGTTAGCTTCCGCATTAATTAAGTTGAGCATATTGCGCTTACTATCATATGAATGTTAATTAACCGACTACAGACGGGGCGTTACACTCAACCACCACATGAAGCGTGCAGTACCATCTCTTGGATACTCAATTGTGAAACATATGAACAATCAAGACCTGCTGCTCCTATATCAAGGTCCTATAACAAATAAAGACTATAAGATGTTCTTCTATGGTATAATATCACAATAAATAGCTTATTTATGAATAATACCAAAATAATTCTCAACATTACAATGAAAGATAGATTGTTACTTAAGAGATATAGCAATACCTGTGTATATGGAACTTGACTAATACACGGAAAACAAAATGTAGGTGGAGCTATATTAGCACTTGACACTTGAGAGATATATGGAAAACAAAAAGTTGGTGGAGGAACAGAAGAGGTTCTAAAATCTTTGGCTCTTGAACTTGAAGCTTTGCCTAAACAAGTTGACAATGGAAATAATAAGCATATAATTACACACAAAAAAAAAAACCATTCCTCAATTAAACACGACTAGCGAGTGTGAGATGAGAGCAATCTTTGTACGCAGCCTTATCCTTGCAAATAATTGCAAGAGGCTGTTTTCCGGACTTGGATCCATGACTTTTTCGTCACAAAAGAACAGTTTTACCACTACTCCGGCCTACCATCTGTTATATAATTACACATAATGAAAAAAAAAATTCCTAATTACATTATTCATTTTACTTTATAAACAAGATTATGTCTAGGAGGTTTGTAACACCCGACCGCTTCAAGAATTAATGACTGTCCCCACAAACTAACACGTGAATTTTCGGCGTGCTTTGTCCTCACTGACACACTTCTTGGAAAAACTTCCTAGCAGGTCCCCAATCCCAGAATTGCTCCAAGTTAAGCACACTTGACTATGGAGTTCTTCCGTTATAGGCTACCGAAAAATACACGCATCTTGTTAGTATAGGTAGTACCAATTAATTCCTATAAGCTATTCCCAACTGTGGAGTCCCATACTTGCGCAGTCTTTGGGATTCCTCTCTTTCGGGTGTGTATTCAATCCATTCATGTACCCTTCCGCTGGAAGCCTGCCAGGAGTCACTCCTTGTCCGTGCATCTTTGCACCGGCGATCACTCTTCGCCCTCGTCATCCACCGGGATGTTACATGCCCATTAGTTTAACCTGGTTCGTCCTCGAACCACACCCAACTGGGAGAGAGGCCCTGCTCTGATCCGGAAGGTGAGTTTTTAAGCCTTGTTGGTCTAAGGGAACTACTTGACATTTTAGGAGAGCGATGCATGACATTGTTAAATAACCTTAAGTGTTTCGCATATTATTTAAGTTATGATTACAGTTTTTGGAATTGTTCTAATTATGGAATTGATTTTAAACAGAAACGTTTATTAACGAAAAAGGAAAAAGTTTATCCGTATTATAATTCAATTGTTGTGATTGTAACTACGCTTAATACCATACGTAATGTTAATAAATCGGTTCTAGAACGGAGTGTTACAAGGTTTAGATATATTAGCGCCTTGGGATTTATTATGAGCTTGTGATACATTTCTCTTGCGCCTTTTCTTTTCCAACAGACTTTTGAGTCTAGCATTTGTAACTCTCCTTGCTCGAACACGTTGTGAAACTAGTAATTTATTGTGCTCATCTTTCTCTTCATCACTAGTTTTATCATCAACTTCAGTTGTATCTGTCATACTAATATTTTCAAACATCCTCTCCAAGCTTTTTATCCCTTGCTCTAAGTGATCTTCTGCTATTTTGGTCGTCTCATTCATCAATGCACCTTTCATTGCAAAATAAATGGCTTTTCTCATTATTTGGCTCATACGTAGATTAATTGCTTGTCTTGAAACCTCACAAGCTTATTTTCCATTGTCACTTATACTAAAACTATATTTAGCATCTTTTGTCCACCTCCTAAGATATATTGAGAAGGAATATGAAAAATATTGTGAAAATAAAGAACTTTCAATGCATGAAGACACGGGAGACCAACATATTCAAACTTTTTACAACTACATTCAACCTACAATTCACAAATTCAAATGTCACAAAATATTGTTTGTCATCACCAGATTTAACCACAACTTGTAACAAAAGAAAGTACCACTTTCATTGATTTTTTCAATTGCCACAGATAAAGATACAAACAATTCTTCATAGAATTCTTCAAAAATATCATGAGTGTATGCCCGTGCAACTTGTTCAGCCATACCTGTAAAGAAAAGGAAAACTTTATTTATCAAGGGAAGATAGTGGTCTCTAAATGCTTTCTCTTTAAAATTTTCAGATTATCTCCTTTGCAGTTCCTCCTATTTTTAGAGAATTCGGAGCATTCTTTTCAAAAGTTCTCCCTTTATTATGATCATTTCTTGCACTTCAATTATTGACTTGTCTTGTATCTCAATGTTGACCATCAAAATAGTGTAATTTGAAAAAGTGTTCTCTGTATATGAGTTGTAGCCCAGGACTTTATCTTTTCAATGACGCTTGTCTTATTGCAATATGAGTTATATAGCTACAGATATGATCATTCACTTAGGATAGGTTCAGTTCCACTGACAACATCACTACTTCAGATATCAGACCCATTTTGATCCCCTAGATATCCAATACACTCACAAAATATGGCCAAGATCAATCAATTAAGTACATCATAGTGTATGTAAGATCTCTCATATATAGTGTGTGTAAGATCACTAGTATTTAGGAAATTTTTGACCTATAGACTTTTCATTAACTGATAATGCTATTAAATAACTCCTAGGTCGTCAAATTCCTTCTTAGTCATACTTGATTCTATGCTTCCATGCATGAAAAATGCTCGCTCTTTAGGTAATGGCAGATCCATTGCATCACAATTAAAATACAAAGCAATTGTTGCCATACTAGGCCTCTGTTGTGGGTTTTCTTGCACACATAGTAGACCAATTTGTTTGCACCGATTCACTTCTGTTTCAGATAACATGTGTGCTAATGTGGAATCCAACGATTCCAATATCTTACCATCCCTCCACTTCTTCCAAGCCTGCAATTAATCAAATTGCCAAATAGATGTTCATTTACTTGCTTTCTTTTCTTTAATTAAATGGAGATTGTTAAAAGTAACCCAAATTAGATTCCAACAATATACTGTGATAAGAATTAAGTGATAAATCACAAGCTCATAATAACTTAAAAGAATTAATTGGTACTACTTATACTAACAAGATATAACTTCTTTTCGGTAACTCAGAACGGAAAAACTTCATAGTTAAACATGTTTGACTTGGAGCAATTCTGGGATGGGTGACCTCCTGGGAAAACTCCTAGGAAGTGTGCGAGTGAGGAAAAAACACACTGAAAAGTCTTGTGTTAGTATGTGGGGATAATTATTGATTAGGCTTCCAGCGGGGGTTACATGAAGTAATCGAATCAACACCCGAAAGAAATGGATTCCAAAGACTGTGCATGTAGCTTATAAGAATTAATTGGTACTACCTATACTAACAAGATACATCTTCTTTTCGGAAGCCCGGAACGGAAGAACTCCATAGTTAAGCGTGCTTGACTTGGAGCAATTTAGCAATTTTGGGATGAGTGATCTCTTGGGAAGTTTTCCCAAGAAGTGTGCGAGTGAGGAAAAAAGCACACTGGAAAGTCTCGTGTTAGTACGTGGGGATAGTCATTGATTCTTGAAGTGGCCGGGCGGGGAGTGATCGCTAGTGCGAAAGGGCGAGAAGTGATCGCCGGTGCGAAAGGGCGAAGAGTGATCGCCGGTGTGAAAGGGCATGGATAAGGAGTGACTCTTGACATGCTTCCAACGGGGGTTACATGAAGGAATCAAATCAACATCAGAAAGATAGGGATTCCAAAAATTGTGCAGATATGAGACTGCACAGTTTGGGATAGTTTATAAAAATTAATTGTTACTATCTATCCTAACAAGATATACATTCTTTATCTTCTTTTCGATAGCTCAGCTCGGAAGAATTCCCCAATTAAACATGATTGAAACAATTATAAAATGAATGACCTACCGAAAATATGCGAGGTAGCTAAAAAGTCCCATGTTAGAGTACACGGGGATAACTATTGATTCCGGAAGCTGCGGGGTCTTCCCACGAAGACTCCACTTATATCGGTTTTTGTAACATTGAAACAGACCTGAACAAAGACGAATTGATTGTTGAATCATATTTGGAAATATGAATAAGAAGTCTCTGGCGTTACTTGCCACAACCATTTCGACGAAGCTCCGCGTTCCACCTTCTCAATGGCGATTCTACTGTTCTCCACCCTCATCTTCCTCTCCTCCTTCCACCAATAAGCTCTTTGTTGGAGGTCCCTCTCTCTCTCTCTCTCTCTCTCTCTCTCTCTCCTGTTGTGTTCGATCTTCAGTGCTGACACTGCTGGTGTTTCAGGGTTGTCATGGTCAGTGGACGAAAAGTCCTTCAAAGACGCTTTCTCTTCGTTCGGAGATGTCACTGAAGGTAATATGAGCTTGAATATTTTTCTGGGTCTTTGTCCTTTTATCCATTTTCATAGTTTTCATATATGCTTCTACGTGTTTGATGAATTGCCTCACTAAAGTGTTGTTAAGAAACTGGAAGTAATGAACGACTGTGTAAAAATATCAAATTTAATAACCAGCTTAAGCTGGGGAGAGTTAGATATCATCCTGTTTCTATCTCTGCTTGATGTCAACGGGACATAGATATCATTCTATTTGAATCCGTGCTTGATGCTTATTCACCTTTCATCTCTTATACTTTTTATTGGTTTGATTAAATTTTGCCATTTGTTTATTCTCACCTCAGTTTTTGGCCGGTATTTTTTTTCTTTTTTTCTCTCTCTCACAAATTTAAATTTATAGTCATGTAATTCACTCTAATAGTGTGTTTCCATTCACCAATGTAAATGTGACAATAAGTTTATTATTTGTGCCTCATCCACCGAAAGCAACTGACAATAAATAACGGCACCTATTTGATTAAACTAAATGGATATGGATATATATCTAGCTCTAACATAGTGACACTGGCACCAAAATTCATATGTATGCCTGCTTAAATATGTTTTAAATCCCTTTGCTTTGATGGTAGTATTTGAAATCTACAAGAAGTTAGACCCTACACTTTATGTGAATGTAAAAGGCACAGGGAAAATCTGAGTGCAAACGGACTCCCTAACTTTGCTAGCGAAAAGATGAGGGTTGATTATCCGTACCCTTGTATTTTTGCAAATAGATTCTTTTTTAGACTCTAACCTATAACCTTCCGGACACAAAGGAGCAACCTAAGGCTCGCTCTCACTTTATGAGAATCTAGTTGTAGAAATTTGATCTTATAAAAAAAAATAAGTGGAAATTCTTCAGAAAATGAGTAAACTAGAAAGTTATTATAGTTTGAGTTAATTATGAACTAACATCTGATGGAATTAGAAAGAAAGAAAGCTAAACACCTTCTTGAAGGGGATTAGTTTGATACTATGTTTAATGTACAGCTTTGATAGCTTAGCTGAAAGGATGTTCTCTTATTTCAAATGGTGAAGTTCTGCTATCTCATGCATGAATGGTGGGTGGTATTAATACCTAAGCTTAACTATGAATATTTGAATGGAGTTAAGGATTTAGAAGGGTAGGACTTAAAAGGCTAAGAAAGTAGAAAACAGAGAGGATGTACGGAGCAAAAGGGTATTAACGAAAATAATGAATAAGACTACTGTAGGGTTTGTGATTGGCATGACCGACTATCAACTGGATCTGGTGAATCTTTAATGTGTAGATTGAGATCTTCAACTGTTATTTGTCTAGTTGGATTAGGATTCTAAATTTGTGCACTTCATATTCTAGATTAAATTTAACAAATTACGTGCAAGGAATTTAAGGAATAGCAACAAAACTTTAGGTGTTGCTACGGCTATGATGTGTCTAAATTTTGTACTCATATATGCTTGGGACACCGGTAATGAAAAAACATCAATCCCGTCCAGTATTGTTTGAACCATACTCATCTGGCAATTCAACGGTGGAAGTCTTTTAACTCTTGCTCTGGTTGGGCATTGCGTATGGTCTATAAAACTATTGAGAGCTTGTAGTTGCCATTTAGTTATTTTGGAAACACCTTTAGGACACCATCTGACCTGTTCCTTTCATTGATTCACATTCATTCCGTGTACAATATAATCATTTTTTATTCTGTTATTGTGTCAATCATATGTTCTTAATTAATGGAGTCCTTTTGTTGTAGTTAGGATAGTGTATGATAAAGACAGTGGCAGATCTAGAGGCTTTGGATTTGTCATCTTTACAAATGAAGATGATGCCAAATGTGCAAAGGATGCAATGGATGGAAAAGTAAGACGTCAAGAATATCTTATTATCATTACCTATTGAGGTTCTCTCTGATGGTGATTTCTTTGCAGGCACTGTTAGGTAGACCATTGAGGATAAATTTTGCTCTTGAAAAGGCCCGTGGTGCACCTGTTGTAGTTCCTCGACTTTCAGATGTTGGACATTTAAACAGGCACTGAACTAAATTCTTGTGACAGTGAATCATATATTACACATTAGCTGATAGTTACAAAACTTGAATTGGTTGTCATATACAATCAGGAGAGAATGACATTTACTAGCAGCTGAAGAAGATTGCTCAACCGATTTTTAAAATCTGCATTGAAGCAGTCCTGTAGACAGGTCATCATTGTATTGTTCATTGAGAAAGTTTCTGCAATACGATAGATCATGTTTGATGCTTTGATGTTCTGTTGGGGTATCAGTCTTTAACACAGGATTTCTATTTTCTTCTGTAATATCTCATGTTGATTCCAGTATTTTACAAATATAGTGTTCCAACGTTAAAATATAAAGATTTCGAATTTCTTTTCTAGATGTAAATGAAATGCATGATAAAGACATAAAATAACAATAATAATAATAATCCGAGGCATATAATTAATAATTGAGCATGGATATACCCAAGGCTGGTTCTTAAAAGTTAAAGGCCAGCCCTTAAACCACCTACGAAAAATTCTAGGAACTAATTTTTTTTTTAAAGACTGGTAAGATCACTTTATGTAATGCCGCACCCTAAGGACTACGAACTTGGGTTAAGGTATATATTTTCATTAGGTAGTTCATCCAAAATTTTATCCCACTAAAACATGGAACACTATGGTGAGTAAATCAAAGTACTTATTCGAGTAAGAATCCTGCATTTACTCAAGTAAATGGCTGAGATGAAGCTAATTTATGGACCAAGACACCTTTTATCATTCATGGCATTTCAAATTCTTATTTCAACATTGCTAACTCCCACTCATACTATATTTATGTCATATACTATATTTCTATGTATGCACCCATGACCTAAGACTTGAAAGAAAGAAATTATGATAATTATCTGTAAGTTATTCGGAATTCAATATACAAGTTATGGGAAAAGTATGTGTCGTTTTAAAGGATGTAAAGTTGTGTTATTTTAAGAGAGATAAAGAGATAGATAAAGGAGGAGAGAGAGAGTTGGCAAAAAAATAAAGGTGTAGGTCCCACCTCTTTGTGAGAGTGAAAGGACATAAATTGTGTCATTTAAAATGATAAACACTTTTCCCATAAGTTATATTAGGCATTCTGTCCAAGGACTGAAAACAGCTTCACTGGTATTTCAGGCATACCAACATCATATTTAAGCACGGGATCAGATCCATAGAATACATTATTTCATTTCTTCCCTTTAGCAAAATTTTCAAGGAAAAGCTTCTAAACATAGGGCTTTTCGAGCCATTTACCAAGACTTAAAAAGAGTTCACTTATGTTTTTAGGCTATGGTAAGAAAAGAAAAGGGATATTTGTCTTCGTTGGAAACATTAACTGTTAGAAACGCAAGGTTTTAGCTATAAAGTGTCATCTGTCCAATGACCTAAAACATGGCTATGTAGTGCTGTAGTGTACTAAACCTATCAAATCCAGTATTACACTTGGGTCCCCCGAGGGACATTGTTCCATTTCATACCTAAGCCAATTCATAGGGAAAAAGACCTATCCGCATAAGGCTGTCCAAATTTGAAAGACTCTTTCTTATATGCAACATACATAATCTATACATAATTTCATCAAATATCTTTCTTGATCTGGAGCTATTCACACGGGATTACAAGGCTCAACCAGTGAAAGTCCTCTGACGCCCAAAGACCATTGTATTATGTGGAAGAAAACGCGGTCATCTCGCCTATCTTAATAACCCCGCAGCCTCATGACAAACGGCACATTAAAGTGATAAATAACTTGAGAAGAGAGGCAGGTTGATATATAACTTAAGGAAATGAGCACTTAAAAGTGATAAATGATTTTAAAAGAGGGAAAAATATGGGGAAAATATTTATCCTTTTAAATGACACAACTTATATCCTTTCACTCTCACAAAGAGGTGGGGTCCACATCTTTATTTTTTTTTTGTCAACTCTCTCTCCTCCTTTATCTATCTCTTTCTCTCTCTTAAAATGATATAACTTTACATCCTTTGAAATGACACACACTTTACCCAAAAAATATTAACATGTTATTTCCATGTTGTTAACCACGGTAAATTGGTGTTAAAATATTTACGTTTAATGTATGGATATTAGTTATTACATAAAGGAAAAATTGCCTAAGAAACTGTTACATAGGAAGAAGAAGAATCAAAGTGCAATGACAAAACACACAAAAGGAACCCAACTCGCATGCAATCATTGCATTTAAATATTCATTATTGGAGAAATTCCTTCATCCACTAGAGAAAGGAAGACTGAGACAATGATGAAGAGCAAATAATAAAGAAAAGAGAACGAGTTCAATCAAAAAAGGATAAAGAGTTTGGAAGTATATATGCGATATGAGTGGAAGAAAAAATAAAGATATAGGTCCGTTCAAATCCGAATTAGTCTAATGAATATCAAATTTTCTATGTTGCGGAAGAAGAACGCCACTATATATTGTCTAATGAAGATGCAAATTTTACATAAATTTGCAGAAGCTGTCGTCAATTATTATGTGAGCCCAATTACACACAAAACAAAGATCACATGGGAAACACTCTTAGCGGTGGTTCTAGCAAGGTACAATTGGGAAAATATTCTTCCATCGAAATGAGTAGAGATCAGGGGAATACCGAAATTAATGGAGTCTCTTATGTTTTTGAGGAGCATAGTGTTTTGTATTGCGTTGATGATAGAACCTCCAAAGCTTCAATCAATGGCAGCAACCGCGTGGAAAAGTACATAATCTCAGTCACAGATAGTGATAAAGTAAATGCTGATGCTGTGTCTTGGTATGTTTGGCCAAAACCTATCACAGAAACACAAAGATTTGAAATGATGGTAGAAAGAGCACAAGGCCAACATCTCAAGGTGCGTTATGCAAAGACAGATGTTGTACCAGATTTAGATATGTTAGGGATAATAACCCGTTCTGTTATTAATGGAGGAGTTATACCTCCTTCAAATATAGATGAACAGGATGCTATGGCCAATTTGATAAATGCCACCACAGCTTGTGGTACCATTACTGAGACATCTATTAACCCGTACTGGGTTAATTGTCGTGGTCATCAAAGGGGTTTTGTGGTTATTGAGACGAAGAAAGAGGGTTTTAATCGAAGTCCATTCATGGTGATTGTGTAACACTATTTTGCCAATTTACGAAAAACTGATGCAGGATTCTCTGTGGTGGCAAAGATTCGAGGTGAAGATTTTCAGGTTGAGGGACCAATCCTTCACCCTGCAACTTCATTGTTTGAGATGTTCGATTAAGTCTTGAAAAGTGGTCGCTGGATGCCGGATGCTTGCCCTCATTGTGCTGCAGGTGACAAAACCGAAGGCATTAGATTTACAGTTAATAATGATAACAGAACTAATACTGTTAATAATCACGGAGTGTTTAATGGTGATCGTAATGGCAGTTTTATTACTCCTAAGAACAAAAATGCGTTTAACAAAAGACGCTATTAAGAATAGAAATTTATTTTGAGATATTCTAGAATTTCCTATTCCTTCTGAGCTCCAATTGTGTACAATTGAATCGCCGTTGATATAGGTTATGACACGTGAGTCGATCCATGAGACGACACAAATTTTGTGTTTTAGTTAATCCACAAAAAAAAAATCGTGTCGTGTTCGTGTTAGAAAAATTGACATGTAAAAAATTTATATCATGTTCGTGTGTGTTGATGTATTCATGTTTGTGTTGACCCATATTTTTTAATTTCTATCCTTTTTTTAAAAAAAGAAATTGGCTAATTATCCATATTTTGCGTGTTATTCGTATCGTATCAATCCGCAAAATATTTGTGTTCTGTTCTTGCTGAAAAACTTTACACGGATAAAAATTTATGTCATGTTAATGTTGATGTATTCATGTCATGCCAAATACGGTGTTTTGACACCCCCTATCCATGAGTACTGTGTAGTGTCTCACTTCTTCATCTGGAAACTTTTCTTTTATGCAATTTTTGTGTTTTTTTGGTGTAAGGCCTATGCCCATTATTTCTTTTGTTTGGTAAAAATTAGTTTAATCAATTTGGTATCAATGCATCTTCAATGCGAAGGTGCTTTATGGTCCAAATTTGTGAAGGAATGAGAACCATGGGAGTGGATCTTATCTTAGGGCTTGGGAGAAGGCTAACACATCAGGGGGGAAGGAGTTGATGCAGAAATTGGTAAAAAGCTTAGATGCGTTGGAAGAGAAGCAAGATGCTCTAATTGTGGAATCCATAAAGCAACATGATGGTGATGGTGGTTTTTAGTCCAAAAAAAATCAAGAGCCAGAAATGGAAGCAGCCAAAGAAAACAAAGAAGAAAAATGAAAAAATAAAAAGAAAATAGAAGAACACATAGAAGACGAAGGAGAAAAAGGAAGGGGAAATGAAGAAGAAGAAGATGAAGAGGTACAACGAGAAGATAAAGAAGATCAAGAGCTCCCGAAGAAGAAGAAGATGGAGTTTGACAAAGGAGGAAAGGAAGAAGAAGACGAAGAAAATGGAGAGAAAGAAGCAAAAGAAATAGAAGAAGAAAAAGTACATGCAACGTGAAAAAGAGATGAAACGGAAGGAGAAAGAGAAAGAAAGGGCAGAAATGATATTTCAGAATTTGGGTCAATTTTTTTAACTTGATGGACCAAGCCCAAAAGAATTATGAGTTAGAAGGAAAAAAGATGAGCTTTATCTATCACATAAAAATAAATTCAGCAGTTATTTTGGACCAAGGCCCAAGTATTATAATGGCTAAATCCAATAAATTGGTGTTGTAATTAATAAGGGTCCAAAAAAAATGGAAAAGATAATGGACCAAAATTAGTAAAGCAAGTAAAAAGAAGATGATATGTGTTGATTCCTATTGAGGTTGATGAGACTATAATTAAACTCAATATTTTGGTCAAAAAGGACATTGAAAGGGACCCAAGTGGCACTTCTCTCACACTTGATCGTGACCTCTTTCTTCACCTTGAGGACAAAATGAATCTTGAAGGGGGAGTATCGATGGACTAGGACTAGTGGGCCCAGGTTTAGCATTTTGGAGTTAGTTTGAAGGGAGAGATTGAGAGTTATAAAATGTAGCAGGTTGTTTAGAATAGTTTGTTATTGGTAGTAGAGAATCCATGGAAACCTCCAGAGGTATTGAGTAATGTCTCAGTCCTTCCTTTGGACCCTTTCTTTTTTTGCAATTTCTGCGTTTTTTTAGTTTTTTTAGTGTAAGGGCTATGCTCACTGTTTCTTTTGTTTGGTAAAAATCAATTTCATCAAAAACTAATCTCAAGTTTGGAATCAGAATCCCGAGATTTAATTGCTGAAGGAGTAGGGCGTTGGACAGATCAAGATTATCTTCGGTGCCACCTAAGTAGAGGTAAGAAGAGTAAGGATGCATGAACCTTATATTTGTGACCAAAAAAGTATCACTCATCATAATTATAACAAACATTTATCACACTCAATGCAATCGGAAGGAAAATTCTTAAATCAACACAATGGATCGAGAATAATTGGGCTTGAGCTAAGCATGTGCCTCGAATTTGGCACGGGTCAGGCGTCAAGGTCAGGTTGCACATATGTTGTATACGTATCCATAGCGCCTGATTCTGCAACACGTGCACTTACAACACCATCTTGGATTTGATTTTGACTAAAATATCCTTAGGAACGCTGGTTTTCCACAATCACAATAATAACGACTACTTGAAGAATGGACAAACGTTGAACCAAATCTTCACTTTGATTCCACCTAAAGTTTAAAAATCCCCCATCCCATAGAGTAAAAACTCAACCTCACCCACCTCTCCATCTTCCAATCTACGAATAACCATAGTTACCTCCATCCCTTGTTTCTCTAAAATAGAAAATGGCAAAAAGAAAGAAAAAAGAGAGTTCATATCGATCCTTCATAGCATGAAGTTGGTTCTCCAAAGCGTTCCTTTGCGATGGACTAACTTTAAAATATTAGACCAACTTCATATTCATAATTTTTGAAGGGCTACTTAATGTTCCATAGGGATCCAATTTGACTACTTAGTCTTACTAATAAGTGTCAGGAAACAAAGAGCCTTTAAAACTTGGCAGGTAATCATGTATAGAGTTGACGCTCTCCCCCACGGGACGTTGGAAGTGCGTATCTGCAAGGAACGTGCGTCACAAAAGAAAGATTATATCACGCTCAATATTTTTCTTAGATTAATAAAACAAATGGAAAAAGACACATCGGCAATACAGAAGGATGCAACTAAAGTAAAAAAAATGAATTCACATCTTTAAAGATGGAAGGCAATAACGATTTCCCAAACGGCCTCTAATATGAACCACGGAAGGCTTAATGTCCGTTTCGCTGCAAATATTTGACAGGAGCAAAAAATCCTGTCGTAATGTCCACCGAATTGTTTAACAACGATTACACCTTTACTCTTTTTTTCAGCTGTAACTCGCGAATATCCCGGATATGGTGAAACCCAAAATAAATTCAATCTGCATTTATCAACAATATTGTACAGTTCAATTTATCGCAGGAGATTGACACAAGTATGAAACAGTTAGGATTAGAATTTAGAAACAGCAGAGAAAATAGAAAGGCATTCACAAATACATGCAAAAGACACACAAGACGAAAAAGGGAGGACACTAAGTCTTAAGGCGGGCAGTTTTAAGGCGACAAAGAGGTTGAGCAATGAAAGTCAGTTTTTAACAATTAAAACAGCGTCACAGAACTGGTTAAATACACAAACTAGCAAAAGACGAAACTTACCTTCAACCTGAGCACAACAATCTCGAAGATGAAAACAAACCAGACAGTAGCAATAACATTGGCGCGTGACTTGCTAGCATTGCCGTTCATGCATATTGAAGTGGAGTAATCTATAGTAACTGCAGACCTATTTGATTACTAAAGATGCCGAGGTGGCTGCCGCCTCTGCTATTAAGGAAATAGGTTGACGTGCCTGGAGGCAGGCACCTATATCAAACGGATGTAACTCAGAACCATCAAAAATAAGATTAACTCCAGGAAGGATTACTTCTTTACTATCACTTTCATCTGGTTCAGCTTTTACATTGGCTTGGGTTTCTTCTTCAATGGGCCTCGTGGCAGCTTCGTAAACGGGACTTAAGGCATAAGATCTGCATGCACCATTCAAAAACAAAGTTTCTTAGAAAAAGAATGGTTAGGAAACAGAAATTATCAACTATACAGATGGAAGAGTTATACCAGGTTTAATATTTCAATGTCTGAGTTTGTATAACACAAACACAAAAACAAAAAATAAACAAATACCAAAGGATGACAATTATGAAACATAGCATCACAAAACAATTATAAATGATGGCACTTAAAACGTATATATAATGGAACTATATACATAAAAACTGATTTAAGGTATTTTACTTTTCTGATATCTGTTATTTTCACAATTTTTTTTGCTTTTCCAATATCCTGTATTTGCACTTATATATAGATTCTCTAGTTTTTAAGATTCAAATTTGCGAAATATTTACATGATATTTTAAAATTATACAGATTAAGCTAGAGAGATGGAACAAATTATGAATACGCAACATACCAAAGAAGAAAGGGCAGACACTTTGAGTTCAGTTTCCCATTATAGAGAAAATCATTACTGAAGATTTTTTTTTTCCTGATTCAGTCACATATTACCCGAAAAATGGTCATGGTAGTTTCCTCAATTAACCATTTTTTTACCTCATCAGTAAATTCAAAGCAAAGTTCGACACAATGAATAGGATGCAATTGCCACACTGCAGCCAACGCAACTCACCTTAAAGGGCCGAAAGGGCCGACCCAGTTCAAATACCCACTTCGTGAGTGTCTGGGGAAGGGAATACTCTAGGCAGTCTTTCCCCTGCTTTTTGCAGAGAGACTGATTCGAACCCGCGACCTGACACACCACGGCAAGCAAGCTTACCGCTGAGCCAATTACATTTGGAAATTTATCTAACGGTTTTTCCCCCCTTTTTCTTTAGAGGTGGAGAAAATTCTCACATTAGACTTAAGAAAATTCGCGGCTTAGCTATCATTGCTTTTCAAACTGCCTTTGTTGTTTATCTTCACTACAACATGACCATATTTGCAAAAATTTATACATTTTTTAATTTAGAATGTATCAGCAAGAGGGTTGATCATTCAATTAGATTACAGAAGATGCTAGGTGATTATATGTGATAAAGTAACCAACTTTATGTTTGTCGAAAAAACACTAACAGAATTCATTCAATTATCTGATAAGAAAAGTGAGTAATCTTCAAGAAGTAAAATGCTTATAAGTTAACAAACCTAAGAATGCTGCCATCAAAGCTTAAAACTTCAGTTCGGCCGCGTTCTCGATTAGCAAGTTTTAACCTTTGATACTCACTTGATGCCCCTGAAATGGGAGAAGAAGGATCCATAAGCGGATTCCATCTTCCACTAGCATAGTTCAGGAGTTGTCGTGAGGATTCCTTAGCTTGCTCTTTCTGGTAAAGAAGCTTGGCAGCAGGACCTATTGCTTGGTACTCGGCACAAATGTCACGCAAATTTTTCCTTAAGCTTTGCATTGCATGATGGTGTTCACCAAATGAGCCAGATTGAAGTAACTCAGATGAAACTACCCTTCTACATATACTATTGCACAATTTTGGACTAAATAGTGGCATCCCAAATTCAACACTCAATGGAACCCATTCATAATTCTCTTCATTAGGTGAGAATGGATCTGATTCTCTTCCATTAAATAATCTCAATAGACGAATATATCCAACTGTCCACAGTTCCATCTTGTTTGCCAAATCAGTCAAGAGAGAATTCAGTTTAGAACTTTCCGCTTCACATATTCCTAACTCTTTTGCAACAGGGGTAATTGAGCCGTCAGAGTTCTTTAGGGGCAAAGGGATATCCATAGTAATCATTTTTCCAGATCCATCAAGATCAAACCTACTGAAAGGCTGCACTAGCACAGCTGACTGTTTAAGAAGTGAATTTAAACAATGTAGGAGTATACTTCCCTTAACTAAATTTCCCTCAAGCTTCCCTCCCAACCCTCCTACTGTGGAACCATCCCAAGACCATATGAGAGCTTTCTCACAACCAGCCAATGGAGCAGGAAGCAAGCGCAGGCATTGCCCTTTCATTAGAACAACTGATAGAGGCCCACTACCTACAGTTGAATATAATACCAATTTCATCCAAGGAGTCATAAAAGAATACGAGGGGGGACCAAAATGAACTGGACCTGTGGGTCCAGGAAGAACTGACGAATGAGGAAGAGGTACTATGGACACAACTATATCATAGTCACGGAGAAACAAACGATCAAGGGTTGCCGGTGCAAGAGAAGCCAAGCTTTCACAGCGGAGAATGTCTACACGATATTTCTTTTTCCCCTTTAGCATTTCTGTTTCAACCTCTGACCCTTCAACCATTAGTTTTTCATTGTTCGGGAGATCTTGGTCTGACTTACTGGATTCCTGTATGTGACTGTCATCATCTTCCAAAGTAATAGATTGGGTTCCATCAACCATACTATTAGGAACAGCCTCAGAGGAAACAGAAGCCTCTGCAGACTTCTCTGAATCTAAACTTAATAAATCATCATTATTCATCCCAGCTCCTGCAATACCAGTCTCTCCTGATTTTTCAGCCAAAGATATATCAGCTATCAGAGTACTTGTAGCCATATCCATCTTATCAAATCCTTCCTCCAATTTTGCATCAGAAGCAACTCCACCTGATTGTAGACATTCTAATACACAACGCAGGCTAAATGCATGATTTGCAAATTCCTGTAGTTCTCCCTCAAATTTTGCACCTTCCAGAGTGCTAAGATCCTTGCAAAGATCAGCAATGCTAGCATGACCCAATTTACCCGCTTCATAGAGTGTAACAGCATGAGATTTAAGGCCTGACAAAGTTCAGCAGGAAGAATGATTTTGGTCAGACTATAGACAGATAAAGAAATACAAAACAATTCTCAGACACAAAAGATAGAAGACAAACAAACTCAATGAATAGGAAAAAAGAAAAAATTTACTGCTTTTGTATAGAAGTAAAACCCGGGTTTATCAATCAATAATCAAAGCAATTACAACCCATAAGCTAAGAAATCATGTTTCGGCTCAATAAATCCTCTTTTTGCAAGCTTCAAGACATAATGAAATTAGAGGCTAAGAACAATAAACAACTATCAAAGTTATTTACAACTGCAAAGTTTTGTGGAGTATTTTAAACATGGAGAGAGAGAGAGAGAGAGAGAGAACCACCTGAAAGAGAAAAAGATTAACAAAAATAAAAATAAAAAAAGATTTGAAAGACTTCGAAGTCTCAATTTTAAATGCTAATATGATGACCTTGAAGTTTCTCACTTGTGGATGTTATGCATGTAGGCTTTACCGCTATAGCATTTTTAGGGTTGGTCGCTATTGGCCGCTACCCGCAATTGATAACTATGCAACCAAATGCCAAAACGCATAGAAAATTGCTTAAACAGAAAAATTTAGGATTGATAAGTAAGAATAAATGGTGAGATATCTACAGCTGCTTGTTAGTAATTACAAACATCTGCATCAAAGATGATTAATAATGACAGCTTGCTCATCCAAACTATCAATAAAAGGTTCAAAAAAACCTTAACATCAGTTTCTTATGACCTTTTATGTAAGCATAACAGACTTAACAGCAACATTAAAACAAATAAATCAAAAAAATACAGCAAATGAATTTAAGCTCCGGGAAGACGGGAAGTGAAAGGTGAAAACCTGGTGAAACAGAACCCATCATAAGATAGGATGTTATATTAGCATCAACTATGAAAGCAACACGAGTATAGGCAGAATGAGGACCATGATTCCCTGAACTTGAAGCATCCCCTTGTTGATTGTTATCATTATCCATAAGCATATTGTCAAAACCATGACTAGCAAGAGAAGCATCATCATCACTGACTGCGTTTCTAGGAGACCCAGGTATACGTGTATCTTGAAGAACTGATGCTGGATCAATTACCTTTGTTGCCCATCCCAGTCGACATACAAAAGATGCAGCAGCCTGCAGTTGCGACAAGTCAGCCTGTAGGGTTGTTGCCAATTCAGCAACAGATGCATTTTCATTTGAAACAACAAAAACTGCATACAATAACCTGGAAGAAAAATATGAATCAATTTAGGAAACAAAATCTTTGAATAAAAAGGAAGGTAACAGACTGGAAAAAAGCATTACTCTTCAATAGGATCTTCATAAGACTGCTCCCTGTTGGAAACAAAACCTTCAAGCCTGGAAACTGAACCACCATAAATACAAAAATTATTTAAGACTATTAAGCAGACAGAGCTTTTAAAATGAATGTTGTACATATTATACACCTATATATTCCTTCCACTGTTTTTTGTCTTTCTATATCAATTTTAAGCTTCTATATACAGATACCTGTAACAAAATCGATTATGAAATCATGCATAGTTTGGACATAATTAAGTCTTCAACAAATTTAAAAATTCCAGCCATTTTTGTACAAAATAAAATTTTCAAAAATTTATAAATATTTACTTTTTGCATTTGTTTTATTCAGCAAGTCTGATGTTCTTAAACCTCAAGCTACATATCCATCCGCCAATGCTAATAGCTTTCCTCCAATTCGTCCTAGGACACACCATCCGTCAATCTATATCTCACCCCATTAAGTCTTGTTTTCCTACCTTTCCCCAACATATTCCGTCAATCTATATCTTACTCTATTAAGTCTTGTTTTCCTACCTTTTCCCAACATATTGAAGCTAATTAACTAAAATAACATATCCAATATTTTTGGTTTCGTTCAGCTGTGAAACCATAAATAAAACTTTTTTTTTTTCAATTTTAGGGGAACCAGCATGGTCAGTCAGGTTGATAAGAATATAGATGCCTCAAAACACACCAAATTGAACAGATAAACAACTCTACTTTGTAACCTATTCCCACTAAGGCATGCCTTCAGATTATAATGCATAAGGGATATGAAGTATTCCAAATAGGAACTATACCTCTGAAAATGATATTCGGAAAGTAAAGCCTAGAAAACCAAAATATAGAACAAAACTTTAACACATAAAACACACCTTTAAACCGATCATCAGGATATACAGGAACATCAAAATAGACCAATCCCCGTCTATAAAGGCCCTTTACAATGTCACAATCAAACAGGATAAATGCATTTGCTTCCTCCTTACAGACTTTGTCTATTGTGGCCATTTCTTCTTCTGAGAGTTTCTATAAAGGCAGAAACAAGGCAAGAAAAAATCGCTAAAAATTATTAGACAAGAGAATACCAGAATAATTTGTAAGTGAACCCTCTGCATTTAATAAGGATGAAAGGCAGACCTCACCTTAAATTCTTCCAAAGTAAAGTTCACAAGACAAACTCCCCACCAAGGTTCAATTGGAAAATCCACAGGTTGTGTAGGTAAAAGTTCTTTTGCAATTGACTTGTTAAGTTTCCACATGATTTTCTGGATACTCCAAAAGAGGAAATGACGGGTGAGAAAATAATGATACAAAATCATTATCTAGACAAGGGACAGTAAGGGATATTTGGTTTGGCATCTCTAGTATCAATGCTTCAGTTAAGCATATGAAAGTAAGTCTTCGAAGTTAATAATTGGCACCACAATCGCAACAGGTAATTAAACAAACACAGACATTGATACAATAATAGAATAATACATGAAATCCTAGTATCAAATATATATTTATTTATTCCATACAGGAAATTACCTTAGATCTGCACTTGTTCATTATATCAATAAATTCATTTCTCCCTATTCCAGTAAGTCTTAAAGCATCTGCAGCACTAAAATTTGGGATGCTGTCATAAGGTTGCTCTGCAAATAATTAAAACATGCGGGAAAAAATTTAGGCCAGCTTATTTGCAAGAAAATGCTTATTATTCCACATACTAATCAACCTTATAGCACACAAACAAGCGAAGGGGAGGACAGTACAAGTACAAGATGGAGTTCTTCGATCAATAAGAAATTATACACTCCTCTAGATTAAGCATTTATGATGATGTAAACAAGAAAATTAAAAATTAAATCAAATCAAATTGACATATCATCCTCTATACTATCATAACTGTGTAAATTAACAAAAAAAGCCTGAGGCAGCAGTAGTTAGAATATCTAGAAAATATCTCATAATGTCATTATTGCATATTAGAATATTTTAGTGTATCTTAGGTGATCTTTTGGGAGCAATTTCCATATTCCATTATGAATCATGATTTTTTCCTTATTAAATTAGGATTAGGAGCCTAATATTAGCATAAATAAGTGCCAATGCTTCGTATTTTATATCACACCATAACACATCAAATCAATATCAACTTCATAGTATTCAATCTCTATTTTCTCTTTTGCTCCTTCCCTGCCTAAAAACCCTATAAGGTTGCTTCTTATGACCAGAAGATCATGGGCTCGAATCAAGGAAACAATCTTTTGGCTAAAATGCAAGGGTAAGACTGCATATAATCAACCTTCACCCCTACCCTTGCAAATCGGGGAGCCTTGTGCACCGGGTTTTACCCTTACCCTGAAGCTCCACTTTATTTCCAACATTATTTTCTTCCTTCCTGTTAGCTGTCTCTGTTGCCATGCTATCCTTCCGAAACCCCCTCTATCTCTTCGGTGCACCTGTCCATGTGCCTTTCACCTCACCACCCCCACCATCAGCTCCAGCATGTCCAAATTGGCCAGCTACTATCAATCTCCCAGCATTTGTTAGCTCCCATCATTTTCTCCTCTTTCCAGATCTGGCCTGAGCTCATCCAACTAGTCACCGGAATCTGTCCAGCCAGCCAGCCTTTCTCATGTGCATGCTGCCCCTATTCCTTCCACTTCCACTGTCATTAGCCTTGCCACACAATCACAGGTCAGTCCCTCCCACCATCACCTTTGTTTGCCACCTTCCCATGGTTGTTTGGCTCATTTAGGCTGCCTTTTTTTTGGTGTTAGGTGGTCATATCTATCGTGTTCTTTCTCTTAGTCAGGTTTGACATGCTCGGGCTTCTTGGCTTGTGGCAATTATCTCCGGTTTGCCATTGTTTTGGCTACTGTATGACTATTTTTCAATGCTTAACATAGCATTGAGGGGGAGAAAATTTAAAGGTGTTTGTCATGTCATCCTTTTGCACTATTTAAATCATAGCAGTGGTGACTTCTCCCACCGATGATCATTCTGGTTATGAATTCTTTCCAATGGATAAACCTATTAATGGTAACTTGTGTTGGCTATGACTCACCTGCCCTGTCTTTGTCTAACATGTAATCTAACCCTTGTCTTAGACTCAAATGCAGTTTGGCCCCTGTCATTGTCCCAAATGCAATGCAATCTGGCCCCGTCTTTAGTTCCAAATGTTATCGCCTACCTTTATGTTACATTTTGGGCCCGTCTTTGATTCCACATGTTGTCGCCTGCCTTTATGTTACATTTTGATTTTCCTTTAAGTGTGTTAACGCTTAGTAAACTTTAACTTGAGGGAGTGTTAGAATATATAAAAACATATCTCATAACATCATATTATTGTATCATAATATTTTATTAGAGTATCTTAGACCATCCCTTGGGAGTGGTTTTCATATTTCATTATATTCATTATTTAATAATTTATTTTCTTATTAAATTAGGATTAGGAAATCTAGTATTAGTATAAATAGGGGTTAGTGCTTTGTATGTTATATCACATCATATCACACCAAATCAATAACAATTTCAGCTTTGTTTTCTCTTTTTCTCCTTCCCCGCCTAAAAACTCTAATTTCAACAAGCAAAGGTCACAAAATCTCATCTGTTATTGGTGTGGTGTGAATATTCTTTCCTTCTTGAAGAGTTGATGGATAGCAAAGAAATATAAGAATACAATGAGAGAGCATAAGGGATGCAGGCACCAATTCAAGAATGAGAAATGGTTTTCAATTCAAGAAAAAAGCAAATGCTCAGCACTTCCAGTTCAAGCCATTCAAGTTATAGGTGAACCTACAGTCAGAAATATGTATATACTATTCATTCGGTCATCAACAAGCTGGTTAACATGACATGGATTTACAATGAAAAAAATCATTCGATTACAATTTATAAATCAGCAAAAATCAATCAGAACCATCATGGAGAGATAATGCATTAGAGAATTACAACAAGCAAGTAACAAGTTACCATTTCTCATTACTTCAAAAATTATATCACAATAGTATCTGAAAGGTGATACCCTCATTACGCGACAAACATACTCCGCCAGATGATAAGGAAATAGCTGCAAGTGAAAAAACAATAAAAAAGCATTTTAAATGCAAATGTCTTGCAACAAAAAAAATGCAGATAAAAACATCTTTTATCAAAAAAAAAGTTAATATGGTTATTGGTTAATTATTTATCACAAACTGATCCTAAAACCAAAGAATCCTGATCATGTAAACAATGCAACAATGTATTTTCTCATGAACCAACTCCGCTAAAAACTTAATTGTTGGGTGAAGGCACATATATGGTTTCATTATGTCTCTAACTGCCCCCCACCCTTTAGGACTTTGAAGCATGGATAATGCTCAATCCTTTGGGATATAATAAAACCATTCTTCTACCTTCACGCAACAGTTTAAACTTTTTGGGAAGTTGGTATATAAAATGGTATCAGACCAAAAGGTCTAGAGTTTGATCTTACCACCCCACTTTTCTAATAAAATACATAGTTAAATTTCAGCACCAGTTTTCAGCAGGCCCTGTAGTTTAACTTGGCTGGGACTGAAAAAATTCATCCGCTCAAGTCTTATTATCCTTAGAATCATCCTTGGTTCTACTTCTCATTCAGTGTTAACACTAGGTGCCACCACATTCTTCTGTTTTCTTTCCGATCCAACACACCTATTCTGGAACCAATCATAGACATAAGTCTCAAAAGCTTTGCTCATGTGCCTGTTTTCAAAGGGATGCTGTCAAACTCAAGGAGCGACCATCTTACTAAAAAAATTTAGTCACTTGCTCACTAGTATAAGTTGTAGCCCTCATGTGCTTCCATTTCCTCAGAAAGAGTCGATCCTTATGTTTAATATTTTTATATGTATTGTGACAAATTGATGGGATCTAGTGGCCACAAATAACTTTGAGGCAGAGGTGGATTCCGACATCTGTGCAGCTTCATATTCGGGAGTGAATATTTACGCAGGGGACTAGGACTTCCAGCAAGGAAAAGATAAAGGAGATCACTGCTGAACTCACCTAGCATGGCCGAATTTCTAAGACTAACGTCCATAATTGGTTCTAGAATAGTATGCCGTTTTCTTTTTTCCTTTTTTGTTATCAAAAAAAAAAAAAAAAAACGCCATACTGTGGTGGCACCTAGTTCTAACACTAAATGAGATGCAGAGTCTCACGTTCATTGTAAGGATACAAAGACAAAACTGGATGAACTTTTTCAGTCCAAGCCAAGTGAAATATCTCGGCTTGCCGGAAAATTGTGGTTCCAAATAACTTGTCCTAGGTATGAGGGGATGTGTTAAGAGACCATGCTCCGAATAACTTGTCCTAGGCATGAGATGGGATGTCAAGAGATCCTACATCTGCTAAATATATGGGTAAAGTACCCTTTATAATAATTGAGAAATCCTCCCCATTCAAGTTAGCTTTTGGGATTGAGTTAGGCCAAATCATTCAAACACTGTATTAGAGGTTATCCATATAGCCTATCTTGGGTCACCCAGAGACGTTCAAGCCTCTAGCAAACGTCACGCTCTAGATAACTTGTCCTGAGCAGGAGAGGGGGTGTTAAGTGATCCCACATATGCTAAATATACGGAGAAAGCACCCTTTATAGTGATTGATAAATCCTCCCTCCTCAAGCTAGCTTTTGGGGTTGAGTTATGCCCAATCATTCTAACATATTTGATATACAATTTCAAAAAAAATAGAAAGGAAGCCCTCTATACAGGACATACAGCAAGATTCCTCCGCAAGTAACGCATCATCTCTTCATAATATTCGCTTTCTTTACAAACTTTACGAGCAAAACAACTATTCCATTGGAGTCTCTTCTTTACACAAGTTTCAATTATCCTGCATGCAATTTCCATAGCCAAAAAAAAAAAAAAAAAACAGTGTTAAGATTGTGTATTTAAAAAATATATGTTCGAGGAATTGACATGAGCCTTGTAACCAGTGGTGTAGCACATTATGAATATTAGAGGAAAGATAACGTATACTTTAGCTTGGTTATGTTTCCTATTAATGAATATCTACCCTTAAAAAACCTATTTCTAAGAAAAAGATTAGCTCTCAAAAGTTATTGTTTCTTAAGAATAGACTTCGGGTTTCTTGCTAAAGGCACTACAGCTCCTAAAAATCAAAAGTTCCCTCCTTCCATTGCAAATTTATTCCATTCTGCAGTTATTTAAGAGATATGTGTGCCAAAAAGTTTGAAACTCAACTAGCACTCTAGAACCAGTTATAATCCCAAAGATTGGGTTGTGATGATGATGTCAAAGACTCGATTCTCCACTACAACACCTATCCTTCTCTCTTACCCAGGTTCTTACACCTCCAAGTTACCAAATGAGAAAAATATATGTTTCTAGACCAAGGATCAAGCACAGTCAAACGGGCATTAAAAGATTCAGAGTATCTGATTTGTCCCTTTCTATAAGTTAAGCTGAAAGCTTAAAAGGGATCAACCAGGGTCACATTAATTAAAAAATAAATAAAGAAAAACCAAATAACTAATTCAGGACCAAGTTGTCACTTGAAAAGGGTATAAGATCATTCATATTTGAAAATTAAAGGGTCATGCATAGCACACTAACTCTATTGCATGATATTACACATGAAAAACTTCATTATTTGAATGGTCTGTTTAGTACCTAAGTTGCATCAATAAAACTTGCAAAGCTAAGTGTAATCCCACCTCCTAACACACATGCACGTGGAGGATCTAAAGAATCCAGATAATGATAGTACAGTTTGAACCATGTCTTTTTATTTAAACATCTTCCAGAAAAATAGCATAATACAAGTGTACAGTTATCATATAAAGGGTGCAATTTATTTTCCTGGACCACTATGCTTTCTGAGATATTTTAGTATTAAAGTAAACAAGACACTTATTAACGAATACAGCAAAAGAGGTAAGTAAAACAAGACAACAAGAAAATAAAAAAGAACACCAAACTCAATTTAAAAAATAAAAAAATAAAAAACTCCCCAATTTCTTTGAGCATCAATAAGAGCACGATATAGGCCATAACGGTACCCCTAGTGTGCAATGCTACTTTAATGCTATGGAAGTTCTAAATTGTGACCCTTATAGGCCCTAACTGTCCTTCATTTTGTACATGACTCATTGAAACGCAACGTTCACTCCTATAGACTTGAACTACCGATTACTACTTAAACATGGACGACTAAATTTGGGTAACTACTAACTAAGGCTCAATAATTCCAAGATATCAAAAAAAGAAAGAAAAAAACACCAGAAGAACAGAGGATGCTACTCTAACCTTTTGTGCCATTCTTCTTTAGAAGATAGAGTAGCTTGAAGTCGCTTCGGAAGGTTCTCCCATGGACACTCTTCCTTAATCGCTTTTTGCAACAACTGTTCCTCAACTGTCACTGGAGCACGCTGCATTTCCCACCTCCCAAACACCTAACAAACAACACTGCGAAATCGAAAACAATTATGACAAAAAAAAAAAAAGAAGATCGAGCAGGATGCGAAACGAATAACCACATTTACTGCGAAAGCCAACGAGAACGTTGAGAAAATGCGAGAATGTAGATCCGATGTTCAGAACCTGATCTTTCGGTGAGAACGTTGGATTCAGGTTTGATCAGCTAGAGTTTCGGAATCGAAATTCACACAAACTCTAGTGTTCGTTCTACTTCAGAAGGTTAGGCGAGAGAGAGAGAAGGGGTCGATCAGGTGAAAACTGAGAACTGTCAGAGATCGTTCTCGCGTTGATGAGACCCGTTTTTTCCTCCGACCCGTTTCGGACACTTCTTTGATCCTTTCCGTTTTGAGGAAAATATTGCCTTGAAGTATTCGTTTGGATTATATTTCGATGAGTTAATTGCATGTTTAAAAAAATAATTTATATTTGAAAGTAATATTTTAAACTTAAGTTCATAAAAAACGATAAGGGATATTCTTATTATCGTAATCTTCTACTATTAATTCATTACATATCTAATCACCATTGAATTAATATTTTTTCTTTTTTCAAAAACTTTTTAGTATTTTCTCTCTTTAATTCAATGATGATCACATGAATAATAAATTAGTAGTAGAAAAGTTTGATACTAAGTTCTTCCATAAAAAATCAGGGAAATGCAAGAGTTATGTAACACGAGTGAGGATATTTTAACTACTAAATATTCTTATTACTTATTTACTACTCATCACATCACCATTGGATTAAAGAGAGAAAATGTTAAAAGTTTTTGAAGAGAGAGAAAATGTTAATCTAATGGTGATTAGATAGATAATAAGTTGGTAGTGAAAAATTTTAATACTGAGAATATCCCTCCTGAGTTAACAGAACCAAACAAATTTTTCCTGCACTCAGCTTTTATCGGTGACCGTGCCTCTTTCTCTCTCTTTTTTTAATTCATGGGTCCCACTAAAAGTGGTATCTACGGAAAAATCATTTTGATTCCCGTTAGATAACTCTTACATTTTCCTAAAAATTATTCAGATAATAAAGTAATATTACTGTTAAAATATAAATATAAATATGTTTCTAAAATCTTTAATAACTATAAACCTAGAATTCATTTTATTTATTTAAAAGTTAATTATGAAAATACGCAAAACACTCAAATCGTGAATAAATCATCTCATCTCATATATTTTATTTATATTTTTTTTATAAAAGGTTAAACTTAATATATAGATTTAAAAAGGGGGAAAATTGAAAATAAAAAATAAATAAATATTGGGGTATCATGGTCAATCACCTCGTATCTTATGTTAGATTATCTCAATTGTTTATATATGAATTAATGGTGAATTGGTGATCATCTCCTTGCTCTTTATCACACTCTTATATTTTATTGTTAATTTATATATTAATAATTGAAATCTTTATATGAGTTCAAGTGAAATGAAATTTAAAAGTAAAATTATATATATAACAAATTATATAATGTTTATTTTGGTTTCAAACTTGTTTTTAATTTATTTTTTATAGTTATTGATTTAATTTTTAAACTCGTGTAATTTAATTATGTATTTATTTTAAAATATAGAGTAAATATCCTTTTTAGTCTCTAGCAATATCTACGAAGTTCATTTTAGTCCCTGCCAATTGAAAAGAACCAAATAGGTCTCTGAAATTACAAAAAAAGGCCACGTTAGTCCTTCTGTGATCTCCACCGTGACGACCCATCTAACGGTGCCCATGTGGCACGTTAGCGTGTTGATGCGGCTTGGAAGCCTGCCTCCGTGGAAGAGCAAACGACGACGTTTTGTTGGTAATGGGTACATAGCTTTCCAAAGTACCACACGACGTCGTTTTTTGTTTGAGAAAACTGTGCACCAACACTGGAAGTAACCGTAGTGAGTCGTTTTTATTTCACTTAAGTTTTTGCATATTATTGGAAGCCCATTGTTGACCTCCGAAGCTTCGTTGAACGGTGAGGTTTGTCGAAGACGGTGGTTTCGAGCATAAAAAATTGAGCGTGGATAGTGAAGGTTGTCGAAAGGCTGGTTCTTTGGTGGTTAAGGGAAGTTCGAGTGTGGGTGTTTTCTTACATGCACTAAGGTACGTGTTGTCAGAAATTCTTCCATATTTGTGGTCCCCCCTCACTACATGTTAACTATTCTTTGTTGGATATGGTCCCCCATGTGCGGTCCATTGTGTGTTATTATGGTTGGGGTTTGCAAAAAATATACCCTTTTATGTATGTGCTCCTGGTTTGTATAATTTATTGGCACTTTTTAGTGCTTTGTGGACCCTGATGTTAGTGCATGCATAATTTGTAAAGGTGAAATTTTTTTGCAAGTTACTGGCTTGTATGGTTACACGGCAGTGTTGAGTCTGATGTATAGGGTTATTGGCATAGAAAAATTATTTTGTGGACCCTGATGTTAGTAGCTGTACTGCTTGAATTTTTTGTAAATGTGAATTTTTTTTTGGCAATTTACTGCCCTGTGTGTTAACATTCCCGTGTTGATTTATGTATGCAAATGGCTAAAATTGTTGTTAAAATATGATTGGTTTGTGGAAGTTGTGAAGTAACTGTCATGGTGTATGTTTTTTTTTTCAGATGGATGAATATATCATGATAAGGTATCATCATGGGGTGTGTTAATCAGATATGATAAAGGGGTCCTAACATATGCCAATGGCAAAGTAGACGACTTACCTGAGATGGATGTTGACTTTGTCAACCTGCGTGACCTTGATGCTCTGTTCAAGGATTATGGGTACGAGACTTGTAAGCAGATGTTGTGGCTCATGCCAAACACAACGGATTTAGACGTAGGTTTAAGGCCTCTGAGTACAGACTCTGATGTTGTGGACATGGTTAAGGCTGCATTGAATAATAGGAAATTCATAGAAATTTATTTTGAAGATTGCATTGCAACCTCTAATATTATAGGCCCTCGAGATGTGGGTGGCAGTGATGGGGCGGAGGATAATCTGCGTGAGTTAGATGGAAGTGGATCTTATCACATTTCCTCAGGTCATGAAGCTCATAGTTCTGATGTTGATGGTTTTTCTACTGACTTAGATGATAGTGTGGAGGATGAGCCATATAAGCCTCCTCCAGCAGGGTATGAAGAAGAATCAGAGAGTGAAGAGGAGTTAGAGTCTATAGGTAAGGGTATTGAAAAAAAGAAGCAAAACAAGAAGAAAAAAAAGGTTGTTGAGGATGTGGAAGGGGAAGATAAGATGGAAGAGGAGGAGAAGCATATGTCTTTCGAGGAAGGTGAGAATGGGTATAACTCTGAAGAGTTGAACACTCCTCCTTCAAGAGGTGCTGAGGAGGATGAAAAGGTTGTCTTTCCAAAGTTTAATCCAAATGAGGTGTTTGGTCATGTACACTTAGAGCTGGGGATGGAGTTTGTGAGTTTGCAAGACTTTAAAAATGGTGTCAAAGACTATAGTATTAGTTTAGGAAGACAATTCAAGTGGGTGAAGAATGACAAAGTCAGAGCCCGAGCAAAGTGTAGTAATGAAGAATGTGATTGGATGATTTATTGTGCTTGGAACAACAAAATGACAGCTTTCCAAGTCAAAACTTTTGATGACATCCACACTTGCTGCAGACTTTTCAGAAACAAGAGGACAAGTAGGGAGTGAGTTGCAAGTAAATTAGAAAAAAGGCTAATGACACAGCCAAACATGACAAGGGCTGAGGCCTATGACCACATGAAAAAGGAGTACAAAGTTCATATCCATTTGAAGAAAGTGACCAAGGCACTTTATAAAGCCAAGGCCAAAATAGAAGGGTTTGAAAAAGAACAATATGCAAAATTGAGAGACTACTTAGGAGAGCTACTGATAAGCAATCCAGTGTCTACATGTCAAATGCAAGTGATTTCACAACCTGATCCACAACTTGTTGTTGTCGAATAGCAAGGGAGTAGTGCATCAGCCAACTAACAAAGAGTGCATATAATATGATTTTTTTTTGTAAATTCTGGCAATATGTTTTTGGAGGCCTTACATAGTTTCACTATAATTTTTTGTGATGCATGGCCATATTATATTTATAGGCCTTACTTTTGATTCCTGTCAGTTGGCTTTTATTTGCAATGCACTACTGATAATGTGATCAATGAACTATGTGTTTGGACAAAAATAATTATGAAGTATGTGTTTGGTTTGATGAATGTTGCAGTTGTTAGGTGGCAGGGTTGATGAATGTACCAATTGTTCATGTCCATTTTATGTTTTTAACTGAGTTAGGTTATTGTTGGTACTATCATCATGCCAAAATAGAAATGTGAATTCCATTGGTTGGTCATTTAGCTGCCATATTTGCATTCCATTGCAGGTTTGTGCTGTGTTACTGGTTGCAGGGACCATTAAACAGATCATGCCCAATTTTCTGGTTGCAGGGACCAATTAGGACCCCGACACTCATTGTGAGGGACCAATTTGGACCCATACATAATGCATTTCTGATATAATGCACTTCTGTTTTGTTGATTTGGACTGCATTCAAAAGCATACAAGTCAGGGACAGCTCCTGTATCTGAACCAATGCACTACTATTTTTTAAAATAAGTGCTGCATTTTGTTGAATTGGACATCAATCCCTCATGTCCTTTTTTGTTGTGGTCAGGGACCAATAAGTGCCCCGTGCATTTTGTCAGGGACCAAAATGGTCCTCATGTAATATTGTCAGGGACCTAAATGGTCCTCGTGTTTTGCAATCATTAACAAATATGCATAACAGTATGCAACATCTGTATCAGCAATTTCATGAGTTATGCATCTATATCTGTACATGGATGGTTTGTGATACAATGTAGCAAACTTTTATCCTTCAATCCATGCCTAACTATGCAATAGTCCATACTAAAAGAAACTTAGCATCCAGTACAACATTTGACCAAGGCACAAATATATGATTCCATAATATATAGAGGAAAACATTAAAGGCTTTTTTATAATAGGCCATATGATACTACACACAAACAGAAACCAACACAGAATTTGTATAACAACAGCAAGGAGTACTCATTACAATTCGTTGAAGGAAAAATACATTTCGGTCACTTGTTTTCACTTTTACCACACTAACAATAAACATACAGATCATGATCACACCAATACAAGCACCTAAGACCCTAGCTGACCTATCAACTGTCTTAATTTTTTTGTCCATCCTATCTAACTCCTCCACCATCTTCAGGTATACATCATTCGATTTTCTTTCTTGCTGATGAAGCTTCATTCCTTGCTCAGTAATCTTCACATCTTGCTCTCTCATCATCATCTCCACATACTTCAACTTGAAGTTAATTTCAGCAACATCCAACTCCACAGTGTGAATTCTTGCTTCTTCTAGCTCCATGGGTTCATTACAGACGTCATTTACCCATCTAAAAAAATCGCAAAAGGGCTTCTTCTCCTGCCAAAAAAAACCCACGGTTAGCAACTGTTCCAACTCAACAAAGGGGCGAATTACACATTGATACCTTGAAATTAGGACACCCAAGGAAAGCCCTGTTTGGGTTCCTCTCAATTTTGGAGTTATAGACAATACTTTGTCTCCCATATTTGCACCTACGACGGCGGTCCTTGTCATTGTTCTTCCCCCCATTGAAGTACTCCCACTAGATCCCCCCATGCCAGAAGAAACACTCATCTTCTCCCACGCCCAGTAAATTTGGTTGATGTCCTCTACTGTCGTCGACTTTCAATCATCAACGTCTAGAGATTTTGGGGGCGTATTGCTGTTTAGGGTTTGGCTCTTCAATTTGGGGGATTTCTGTCTGTTTAGGGTTCGATTGAAGAAATTTGGGGTATTTTCATATTTAGGTTGATGATGAGAACAAGAAACGACGTCGTCCTCTCAATGGAACAAGTTGCAACCCATTTCCAACAAAACGTTGTCGTTTGCTCTTCCACGGAGGCAGGCGTCCAAGCCGCGTCAGCACGCTAACGTGCCACATGGGCTCCGTTAGATGGGCCGTCATGGTGGAGATCACAAAAGGACTAACTTGGCCCCCTTTTTTGTAATTTTAGGGACCAATTTGGTCCTTTTTAATTGCCAGGGACTAAAATGGACTTCGTAGATATTGCCCGGACTAAGAATGGTGTTTACTCTAAAATATATAAATTATATAGTAAAGGAAGATGTTATACTTACTACTTATTTTTCTTACTACCTCTTACTACCAAATCTTAACCGTTAATTTCCGACATTCTAACGGTTGTAATTTATGGAGTCATATTTATTAATTAATTATTAATTTGCAATAAATTATAACCGTTAGATTGCCGGAAATCAATGGTTAAGATTTGGTAGAAAGAAGTAGTAAGAAATATAGGTAGTAAGTATAACCTTTCCCTATAATAAATCTGATATTTTAACTTTTTTTAAAATATATCTAAGCCTTTAATGATTCTCCTATATCTACATGTATTACAAAATTATCCCATGCAGCCATGCTCATACAAGTTGTATAAAAAAAGCATAGAAATGGAATGATTGCGCGCAACATCTCTTATATTCACATGACAAAGCATGCATTAGGATTTTCATCGCTAAAGAACACGAATGAGTAGAGGGCTGCGATCTATTTTGAAACCAATTTCGTATTTTACAAAATTCTAAATTGTAATTATAACTCATATACATTTGCGGAATAATCGATTCTAAGTCATACATGTCATATATTACTTATTCTTTTGATGTTATATGGTTCCCATAAACCAACACAGCCAATTTCACAATTTCACTAAACTCCTCACTGAACAGATCTTGGTTTTTCCTAAACTGGGGATGATCTACTTGACCATAAATTCTCATCTTTTATTATGTTCATCTAGACTTCTCAAGCTTTCCAAATGAGGTATTATAAGCCTCAGCTGGAGTTGTATAACTCAAGATATGTTTGTTGTAAATTAATAACTCAAAACTGGGCTCCTGGAGACAAGACTGCAAACAAAGACGCAATCTGGATGAGTTCCACTGCCCATTTTATTCTCAATCTTTTGTACACAAAATTATATACCTAGAGCTTTAATTTGATATATGATACACCTTGTTTCTATAAGAAACAAATGAGATTTGCGCATTTGAATTTGCTGTCTAAAACTAGCAGTGACTCTACGTTCCAAAACAGTCCTCACACATCCATTTTATGGGTATGTTTTACAACCAAGAATTGTCTCATATTTTAGGAAAATAAAGTAGACATACTAAGCTTCATTTTGGTACCTCACATGCCTCATTTGACCAACAATTGAGTGAGTTATGATTTTTTTAAAAGATGGATGTCAATCCTTAAGCCTTGCAAAAAATTTGGGCAGCAATGTTGTGCATTTTCAAGTAATGCCATTAATTTCAATCTTGTACCTAATGGACATAGAATGGTCATCCATTGCCCAACAAACAATGGGGCACTTACATCCAACAACAACTATCATATTTTGATCCACTCTTTGTCCTCAAGTTATTATTCATTGATTACTTAATCATCAAGTTAGCCCTTTCAACACTTAGCATATTTACCTCATCCATTTGATTCCTATACCAATCATATAGTTTCTTCAATTATGCAATCCATAACCAATATAAGACATCAAAACATACCATAATAGGCCTAAGCCCTTCCATCATGCATCAATCATTAATTACATGTCCAAATCTCAAATAAACATAATTAGAATTACATCACTTGGTACAAACTATTTAAATACATATTAGACATAACCTTTACAAATTACATCAAATGTCCCAAAATACAAATGTGGACTTGGACAAAATAACACATGAACAAAACCTTAATCATGGTATACATAACGTCATGCAACAACATAATGTTCATATGCTAAGTCCAACATACATCAAAATGTGCCCAATCCAAAATATCCAATATCATCGACCCTATACGGGCTTCTTACCCATGGATCTTCAAGCTCCATCAACTGTACCTAAAATGGTGGTCCCCTAAACACGAGGTGAGATTACAAATCTCAGTAAACCAAGGGTCTTGGAAGGTCACTCCACCCAATTGTTTACTTAATGTGCACAATATAATAGTAAGAGTATAATACAACATACATCAATCAATCTCCAAACTTCCTAAGACTCCCTAGAGTGCTCCATCATAGATAACAACTCTAAGATATCATATCAACTGGAACTCTATCATAGAGACTATCCAGCGGAAGTCCCCACAATTGTGCAATTCTACTGGCCAAAGAAATATATAGAATAAGACACATACATATAGATATCATATCCAACAATACATGAGCATACTATCACAATCATTATCATACATCACATTATCCAACCGTTCCTTCCAATAGAATATGGTGGAACACACAAGGGGATTAACCCCAATACCAGAAGTTTATCTCACATAGGTTTCCTCTTCCCAAGCTTTCTTGTCACCCAAGTAAGCCCACAATAACACTTTATACCACAAAGTTACCTATATCAAGGTTCACTAATTCAGTCAATGTAACAGCACGTGTTAACCCGGATTGTTAACATACTATCGTATTAAGCCACGCTTAATTAAAATGCGGAATAACTTTTTCTTTAATTCAATTATGACGTCATTAAACTTAACCAACTTGTTTACTTAATCAATTTCATAAAATACTGCCTGTATGTAAATTGCAAGACAACTAACTGAATACCTCGTACATAAATATAATGTGAGTATCTAAAACCACAGGACCACAACATGCAGCCTGGGTCAAAATCCTGATACTTTAATTACAACAGCGAATTAAAAGACATAGTCAAACCATGTGGCATGGACAAACCCCATGCTCACCAAATAAGGCAACAATGCCCACAAGCAGTCTCAACATGATAACAAAAATAAAGCGGAAAACATAACAGCAGTCAGCATATCATCATATCAACTCAGCTCGGGCCTCCTGCCACCTGAGCCCTCAACATTACCTGATCCTGAAATAAGCGTCCCCAAACGTGGGGTGAGATCTCTAACAAGAAATCTCAGTAAGACAAGGGGTCCTCAAGGAGTCTCCACCCCAAGCTCACTTACATGTGTAATATAAGTTCAAAAACAGTATTTACAATATAAGTTCCAAAATCATGCGATGCAGCAATTAATCATGCCATGAGTGTTTATCAAATCTACTGGCCAGAGAAATGTAGGAATACGTCTATGCCTACATGAGTACATGGATACTACCTGCACCTCACCCACAGCTTCACCATCTTGTATGTACCACATACTCAGGCTTACCGTCTAGGTGGACACCACATGCATCTCATAAAAGCTCATTGCATATAAATAGCTCAACAACATTTCCAAAACAATAAAGCATGTAACACAGCATGCATAAACCACATCCCCATGGGACATGGTGGAACCACAAAATGGCTAAACCGAGGACACGAAAGCTTACCTTGCAAGCTAGCTATCCAAGCCAAGAGTCCAACCACTCACAAGTCCACAAACAGCAGTATCACAATCTGATATGGACCAATAATACATCAATATTTATGCATCACAAGCATCCAACTTAAAGACTACGCCTTTCTTTTACGTTTTACGTCTTAAGGCTTCCAACAAAGCCACAAGCCCTTAATCATATGATTCTGACTTAGTTCATTAATTACAGAAGTTCAACTTCCTTAAACTTGGGTCCACACACACCCACTAGCTTACTGTTCACACAGCACGGCTACTGTTCTGTGAGGACCCAGGATATCCGGATATCAGAAGGAACATATCCGGATATGTCATATCCGGATATCACACTGGACATATCCGGATATGCCATATCCGGATACCCAGATCCCATATCCGGATATCAATATCCGGATACCATATCCGGATACTGATATCCGGATATCTGTTCGACAAATATCCGGATATCTCACGACAGAATGCAGTTTCTGCATTTCGTGAATATCCAACCCAAAGATCCAACTTTTAACACATGTACACGTTAAAGCATGCATCTTTAAGCATATACAAGTTCATTTAGGTGTTGGTTACTTCATTTTAACCTTTTACATGCCAAGACACCAACTTTAAGCATTAAACTTAAGATCAAAGGTGTAGGAAACTTACCCCAAGCTTTGAGCAGCCAACAATGGTGCTCTTGGAGCTCACAAGTCAGCTCCAATGTACAGACTTCAAGGGTGCACGAAAATGTCACTCAAGCAAGGACCTTTCCTCCCAAGGAAAGCTTCTTGAGGCTTCACCACTCAAGAACAAGATGGCTCTCCTCCCAACTCTCAAACTCAGAATCAAAAACCTCCCAACCAGCAACTCCACATTCAGAAGAAACCACCCCTCATACTCACAAAGCCACTCACAAGTGTTTACAAGAGGAGAAATGTGAAGGGAATGGCTTCAACCTCAAGAAAAGAGAAGAGAAGCCATGAACAGTGTTTTTTCACACAAGGCAGCAGCCACCCTACGTAGGAAATTTTAGAATGTCTAGGGTTTTGTGCCAAATGGGTCTATTTATAGGCACAAGGCCACACACGCGCAGTATTAGCCTTAATAGCAAAGTAAAAGATCTTGATCTCAAACTTTGGAATCTAGACCTACGCATTTTTCTAAGATTTGTCATATTTTTATTTTATTTTTCGGAGCACCTTTCCGGTACGCTCTTTTCCATAGCCAGTATCAGTTCTGGCATCAGATTACGTTATTTTGACTTGAAAATTGTTTTACAAGTCCTACATAATATTCTAGTAATTATCATGCATTCGTTATAATTTTCCGGGATACTTTTCCGGTACGCATTTATACCGAGTAGCAGAACCGGTATCTGCGCTTTTATTCCGAAAAGCGACTTTCAGCATTTTTACTCACTCAATATAATTATCTAAGCCCATTAATAATTATTAGGGTCAATTATGGAATTATTTTCTAATTATCATAATTAATTCGCTAATTACCTTAATTAGCGGTGCGGGTTCTTACAGTCAACACAATGAATTCAATATCAACTATTAATTTAATGGTTATTTACTCAACAACCAAACACATTCAAAAACTTAACCTATATTCCACCAATTAAGTATAAATACTTTCTTCAATAGTCTACTTCGATGCTTGATCCCGCATCAAGTAACACTTGATATCAAACTACACAACCAATCAATCATATTTATCAACATCAAAACTCTATCCAAGTCATTAACACGAGAAAATCAACACTTTATTCATGCTAGTTTTCAGCCATAGCACCAAAGTCATACAAATGGTTATTTCAACAACTTTTCACCATTAATCTTAGTTCCACAAACTCTTTTCCACATAATACACATCCCATTTAATTGTATTGGATCATAGAACAAAAGGATTTCATCAATAGTTAACAACATTGCCCAAATCAAGGAAAATTATCTATACTCCAAAAATCAAATAAAATTGAAATTATTTTCAAATGACTTGAAGTCTTAATGGTAGAAAGTAGACATTCTGGACTTCAAATTGATATATCGTTTGCCCTATTTGGAGGTATGTAACCCCATAAAATGAAATTAAACAGTGATGGAAAAAATTGAAATTCAACACTTTTCCTACAAAATTTTGAAAATGTTGCTAGTATCCCAAATGATCATTTAAATCTTTTTCCACCACTTTTTTAAACTCATCAACATCTATTCTAACATACATTAAGTCCAACTCACACCGTTATCACAACACTTGGAATATTCACTTTTTACACATGATTTTCGGTTAAACATCAAAATGACAACAACCATGTCATTACCGTCATTCCTTTAAAGGCTGGTTGTGCCCCCAAACTACCTCCACTAAATATTTGGACTAAATATGCACATATAAATAAATTTTCGTGAGTCTACTGAAGAGGGAAGTGTTGCAAAACATTGCTATGTATCCTATTCAACCGTGTCATTCCTTTAAAGGCTGGTTGTGCCCAATAGGGCATATAGGATATTTCTACAAGCCATAATTTTTTATAACAAACTTTGGCAATTGATAGGATATATACATGTAAAACCTCCTGTTCTGTGCAGTGTATGACTCAGAAATGAAACAAATATTCATTTTTACTTTTCCTTTTTTTCTAGTATATATTCTAACAGTTACTATATTGCACACATATTTCTCTGAAATCTACTTTTCAGTGTCATTTTGTCCGTTCAGTTTGAGTTTTTTTTTTCATTTCTTGAATGCTAAGATTAATGTGAAACACGATTGTGTGATGTTAGGTGTAAAATTGGATTGTTTAAACACCTATATTTTACTTCCTATTGGACTGTGAATGAACTAATAAAATAGGTGAAAGGCTCATAAGGTAGGGGAAATCAGCCCATGAAGATAAAAGTAAAAAAAGAGAGGAGATTTAGATAAATTAACTTACTGATGTTACCACTCTGTTGTAGGAATTAAGAGCATGTGAACAATTGGCTGAGTTGAAAGAGATCTAAATCAGAGGATGCTGATTAATCTAATGGACAACAATGCTTTGAAGTTTTTGGAGTTTTAGTTAGCTTTAATTAGGATTTTCAATTTTGTTTGACAAAAAAAAAACACTTCATATAGATTTTTAGTTTTCAGCCTTTAGCAAGTCTGTTTTCACTTCTTGAGTTTAGTTTTCTGCGTTCTTTTGCAAGGAACATGTGAGATTGGAAGAGCCTAAGAATCTTCAAAGTTTCAAGTTCTAACATGTATTTCTTTTAAGCTTTTAGAGTTCTAAACATTTGTGTTATGGACCCGTATAGGAGGCCTATTGAATGACAGGCCTAATAAGACGCAATCCAAGATTCTAATTAAGGAAATTACGGATATAATCCATCAAGGATACTAATCCTAATATGACAGCGTAGTAGACAGGCCAAGGCCCTCATCAGAGGCACTAAAGGCCCACAACATATTTCATATTATCCACATGTAACCTCTATAAATAAAAAGTAAACCCTAAAGGTACGTTACGCTTTCTCTTTTTACTGTTATGCTGTCACTGTACGCGCACACTCACCCCATTGGCTAACGCCGTTAGTAATTTATTGTGCATAGTGATTTGCTTGACTCAAGGGTATCTCCTCCATAGATACCTTGGATAGGGCACTAGATTCAAGATCAACATACCAGTCCATTGAGCTGGACATCTCTATCTTTAAGACATAACAATTTGTATTCAAGTTCCTAGTCTATTCTTATTAATTTTTTTACACATGAATTTAGTTTGATGCAATGTTAATGCAATTTCTATATTCTTCTTTTGTGTTTACTGTTAAAATGAATTTCTGATTCTCTTTACCGGAAATCTAAAAGATTGGTAGATCCCTTTATTTTTGAATACTATGTGCATGATTTTTACAATTCGATTAACAAGATTTTTAGCTTCAAGAAACCATGGAAATGGAGCTTGAACATTCTTTTTCATGATTTTGTAATTAGGAAACTAGAGGATTATGATGTTTTATTAATTGAACCCTTCAAAGGTTAAGGATAACTTAAAGTGGAAATTCATCTTTAGACATTAAAGATCTGATTTAAATACCTTGGGAAAGGATTTAATTGAGTTTGGACAACTTGAATTAGGAAATTCCAAATAGTGCTTCATACGTTGAATTATTGTGGAAAAAGTGCTACGACATATAAAACACAGGAATGCAACTTACAAAGAGGGAAATCCATGACTTTAGAAACCCAGGAATCTATTACCTGTTATTAGTTGAATTGATATTACGATTTTCTTTATTGAATCTTTTTTTTATTGAAAATTTAGTTAGTTTGATTTCTAGAATTAAAAGTTGATTTCTTACAATTTAAGAAAGATTAGACTAGATTGTAAAAAGAAGACTAAACAAACCGTTCTTGAGAATGATCTTAATCTTCGGATCCTAAATACTAACATGTAACAATCCATTTTGCTTTACTTTTCGGGCACCAATAGTTAAACAGTTCAAGTTTTGATTTTACTCCGTTGTAGTGATAATCGATTGTACAAGATTGACTGTTACAAATTAAATAATGAATCTGTTCTTCTAAGAGATAAATTCTTTACTGAAGTATCACAAATTCCAAATGTGATATTTCAAGTCTAAGTCGAACTGTCAACAATTTTGCCTTGTAACAATAATAATGAGATTATGTGTTTTATAAATTTATTTGAGTACAAAATGTTGACAAGACTTGACCAAGAAGTTGCTATGTGCCCCGGGTATATTACTTTTAGTCTGATTATGACATCAAAATTGATTGTAGACTAATCTTTACATATTTGTATTTTAGCCCATGTATTTTTATTAATTGCACTTTTGTCCAAAAATGACTTTATTCTATCTAATTATATATCTCATATAATTAATCCATTTTAATCAAGATTAAATTTTCAATCCACTTTCAAATTCACAATTTATATGTTAGGGTTATTATATTTCCCAACAATAGAACCCCTAAATTTTGCATAGTTCACATTTGTACTGCATTTCTTATAGCTAGATTATACAATCATAAGTTGAGAACTTTGCTACACAATTCAAACTCATTTATTAAGTACTGATAATCTAAATGCCGCACCTAATCATTTCTCTTCATGCTATATACCACCCTAAGTTAAAATTATTTCCCCCTAATCTCCTGAAAAGGGTTTAAAGAATAAAGAAAAATTAAAACCAAAAGAAAAAATAAAAGCAATAATTGTTATTTGTTAAAAGTATTTTAGGTGGTCCGTATCTAGTTTTGGGCTTGACTCAAAATCAGATTCAGTAGTTACGTTAATATAGTGTAGAAAATTCATAGCCAAAAATGTGATAGGTGGCATTGTTGCAAATCAGGAGCGAATTTATAGTGAACCTGTACCATAAAGTATTGGGTGAGACTGAGGTGAGAGATAGAGAGAAAAAATTGAGGAAAGAGGAGAGAGAAAAGAAAAAAATAAATAAATAATATATGTGTCAATTTTTAAGTGGAAAGACCACGGTGGTCTGGGAGCATATTAAAAAATTCCATCAGGAAGGTGGTGAAAGAGAGTGGATCATCGCATTATGAGTATGGCATGAATTTACAAAGGTTGTACATATGAACAAACCTGTAGGGAGGAAAGAGTAATAAACCGGACCAACCCACGAACGGCTTGTTTGGATGATTTTTTTTTCTCCAAAAGCTTTTCTTTTTCCTTGAAAAAAAGCATTTCTCATTTTTAGTTCGTTTGGATATCTGTTTTTTTTTTTTAAAAAAAAAACAGAAGTCACAAAAAAGTTAAAAATTCACTTTTTTCAGAAGCTAAAAATTTTAACTTCTAAAAAAGTAGAAATAAAAAGTCAAATATTTTTTTTTCAAAAAATAAATATTTTTATAAAAATATAAATAACTTTAACTTTTATAAAAAGCACTTTTAAAATGAGGAAGAGATAAAAATTACTGCGAAACAAACTCTTAATCTTTTAAGATGATAACATACAGTTTGGTTGGAAGTGATCTCTTAACAGTTTTTGGCTCCATGTCACATGCTTCTTGGTCAACACAATTAATTCTTAATCTTTATTATAAACTTGGTGTGGTTTGGACTACGGTTGGCAAAAACGAGCCAACTTGTCGGGTTGGCTCGTAACCTGTGAAAAATGAGTTGGGTTGGATTGGCAAAAAATGAGCTGCCAACTCGAGCCAGTTCAGGAAAAATGAGTCAACCCGCAGGTCAAACGGGCTAGCTCACGGGTTAATTTTTTTTTTTATAGAAAAAATATAAAATATAATTTACAAAAATGGACAAAACCCGACATCGTCTTTCTTCCTTCTCTAAACCTAAGTCTCTAATCTTCTTACATCCCTGCCATTTTTATATTGTTAGGCTGTGCTGGCTCTGTTTGCTTCAAATATCTTACCCACTTGTCAGTAAGTGATTCTGATGGTTTCTTGATTCTTGATGTTGGCGCAAATTTGTTGTGAAGAAAATTCGAAACTAGAATATTTTGTTTTTATTTCTCATTTTGTAACCCTTTGATTAAGCTGATGGAAGCCACATAGCTGGTGCATTAATACTACAAGTTCATTTAAATAGGCTGAAAACGAGCCAACCCGCAAGTAATTTTTGAGCCAACCTGCGAGACAATTTTCGAGCCAACTCGCGAGCTATTTTTTCAAGTCATCCCACGAATCATATTTTTGAGCCAACCCGCGAGGCAACCCTAACCCGACTCGGTCGGGTTGGATTGAGGTTTTTGTCTCGATTTTTTTTTCCGAGCCAACCCTAATCTAACTTTTTTTTTTCGGGTTGCATGTGAATTGGGCCGAGTTGGCCCATTTTACCAACCCTAATTTGGACCAAACATTAGAACCTCTTTTTGTTAGTAAACAAAACAGATCAATTGACTTGACTTATAAGGATGTTTTTTTTTTAATTGGACACTGGCAATCAAAATTCAATTCAAGAATGTCGTTACATTATGTGTTGATTATGTTGGCTCTTGTTATGGACAAGGTCCGTATCTTAACCGCATATCCAATAAGAGATTAAGATATATCTCACTCATATCTCAACAATAGTATATGATAAGTATCGAAGGATAAGATCCATATCCATAGCAGTAAGAGGTGGTATCTCACATCAATTGGGAGATATTAACAACCCAAACTCAAGAGGTAACCCCTATAAATAAAAGGCTAAAGACCCCATGTATACACTTTTGACCTATTTTACTATCACTATCAATACTATGCACACACTCATATCTTGGCTATATGCCCATTGATAATGTGCAGTGATTGAAGCATTGACTATAAGCCGATCAGATATCTATCTCTTAGATATCTCTGAGCACATATCCTTGAGATATCCTTATACGGTTAAATAGGACCGAACACCTTCAGTATTTAATAGGGGTGTCAAAACGGGTTGACACGACACGAATTCGACACGACATGAATTTGACACGACACGAATACATCAACACGAACACGACACAGATTTTTATTCGTGTCAAAATCTTCAACACTGACACGACACGAATTTTTTGCGGGTTGACACGACACGACACGAATAACACGCAAAATAGGGGTCAAAACAGTAATTGACAAAAAAAAATTAAAAAAAAAATCGATCGAAGCACATTCAGTGTCAAAACAGTGTCAATTTTTTTGCGGGTCAACCCGAACACGAATTTTTTGCCTGTTCGATCTGTGTACAAACTTATCCTTTATACAGGAGAAATTTATATAAGAGTACAAATGAAGACGTGTTACAAATACAAGATTCATAAAGTAATATCTAAATAACATGTTATAAGGGAAAAACTCCAATTACAAAAATATTATGCAAGAATGATTGACCATTGCACAATTAACGTTTTAACTTTATATTTTCTTATCTATCTTATTCACCGGCGGACCTACTCATACGCAGGTGCGTACATAAACGTTTGAGAAAAATTAAAAAGTTATTTACATAGGAACACTACATTTAGTGCAAGGAGAATTTGGTCATTGGGTAGTAAAAACTGGTGACAATGGGAAGAATTTTCCTCCAATGTATTAATGGATATAATCTTTTTCATCTTATTATAAGGTAAAATCCACACATATAAAAATATATTAAACTTAAATTTTATTTTTCTTTCATCTTTTCACATAATCTTATACATACCCTATATATTTTCAGAGGAGGAATATTTTAACTATCAAAATTTTTCACTACCAACTTATTACATATCTAGTCACCATTAGATTAACATTTTCTCTCCCTTCAAAAACTTTTTAACATTCTCTCTTTGATCTAATGGTGATGTGATGGGTAGTAAGTTAGTAGTAAGAGTTTTTGGTAATTAGAATATTCTCACTCATATTTTCACGTGTATAGAAAATAATCTTTCTATTATAACAATGTAATTACTCTTGATTACTATTTTTTTTATGTTAAGTGATTTTTTTTTTATATTCTTTTGTTTTTAATGTATTTTTTGGGGGGCTAACCCCGCCACTAAATTGTGCGGACAGAAATAAAATTTTATGGGTCCGCACTGATCTCATTGCAAAATATCTTGTCAAATTTGTTCTTCGGGAATGAAAACTACAAATAATTGTTAATGTTATGTATATATAACACATGCCCGTGTCATGTTGAAGAAAAAGAAAAAGAAAATACAAAAAGATAGGCGGCAAATCAATTCCCTGTAATTAAGGTGATGAAAGAGATAGTGGACCAAGAAAGATCAAAACCGAAGTAGGTCCGGAATCAAAATTTTCTACAAAATAAATGTGAAACATATAACACAATTTTACCTGTAACATTAGGGGTAATGTTACTCTCATTTCACATGACAGTAGTTTTCTTATATTACAGAGAGAAGCCACGTTGAGTCTACCATTTAAGGATTAAAAAAAGTGAATGAAATTTTTAAAGTGAAATAACATGAGATAACTAATTCATGTAAAATGAGAATAATATTTTTCAATAATAAATAGGTAGTTTCTATGAAGCACATTCAGATGCGAAAGTATAAACCAAGGCTTGACCACTGACTAGTAAGCAAAACTACAGGGAAACCAACCATATAGACAAAGACCGAAGAGTGAGAAAGGTCAAGTGCTATTCATTAATCATGAAGAAATTCTTATATATGTGTTTTCACGTTAATTCATTCAGCTACTTAATTTTCATATCAAATTATTTTGACAACTTAAATTTAACTTCATTTTACGGTGTGACTTGCTATGTTTTCATTGAATTGCTGTATTAGCATGTGATATTCTGCTTACTTTTGTGACAAACACTCTAACTAGAAGATATTGTCTCAGAGGGTAAGCAATTTAGTTATGCACGCACCGAAATTTTTACACCGTTTTTACGCCAATAGCCGGCTGGTCAGTATATAGTGGAGATCATCTTCTATACATCTGTAATAGGTATATCTATCATTCAACAAGTGACATTTGGATAAAAAATATATTTTTCTCTTCTTTCAATACAAACATGACAGTCATTCCTCATTTTTTATTAGATAAATGTATTGAATAAATTGTACAACAGTAATACGATAGATATTTCGGTATATAGTGGTAGTAGATTACCATTCCCAATTACTATATACTAGCACATTCTGATCATCAGTAATTTGCTCGATAATCACTAATGTAGAAATGGTGACATATATATGACTCTTCTCTGTAGCAATATAAGCTAAGTCCACATTGCATTATTAGAAAACCTCAGCTTCCAATTTTCCACAACCCATATGAAACGATTGTCTAATCAAAGTAAATCCAAAAATAAAAAAAATGCTAGCCGTGGAGAAGCAGTTAAGCATAGGCATTTATCAAAAGCAATAAATTCAAATTTATCAAGACTTCACTTGGTAAGGAACGTATAAACCGGGGGAATGACTGCTGACTAATATGCAAAACGTACTACATCAAAAACAGAAATATGAAGACTGAAGAGGGAGAAAAGGCCGAGTTTTATTCGTTAAATGTAAAGAAAATCTTTTGTATTTTTAGATTAATTCATTCAACTATTTAAATTTGTCTTTAATGTTTCTAGAGTGAATGTAGATGAGTTATCTATATTCGCTCCTAAAACGACGTCGTTTTAGGTTGAAAAATAAAAATATTATAATGAAAAAGACTATTATAACACTGAAATAAATTATAATTACAAAAATACATTGATTTCTGCCTCAAAACGACATTGTTTTAAGCTCACTGTAGATAAATTATCTACATTGACAGTAGAAAAAGCGAATCCTTTAAATTTTAATAAATTGTTTTAAAAATATTTTAACAACATATATTTAATTTAATTCCTAAATAATTCCTAAATGACATGCTGTGTTTTCATTGAATTTCTGTTTTGTCTGATTAGCATGTGATGTGACATTCAAATTTGTTGAAATACCTCCTAATCAAAGCGTGAGTAGCTCGCTGAAGCAGACGTGCAGAGACTTTTACTGGAAGCATTGACTACTGACTAGTAACCAAAATTAGAGGGAAAATCAGAGAGATTTCAAGACAGAAGAGAGAAAAGGCCAAGTTTTATTCATTAAACATAAAGAAATTCTTATATATCTTCATATTGATACACTTAACTAGTTCATAAATTATCATAAAATTAAATTAAGAACATAAATTTAATTTAATTCCTATGTGAGATGCTATGTTTTGATTGAAATGTGATGTTCAACTTACTTTTGAGCCAAATGCTCCAACTTGAAATCTCTTTAGTTTGTACCACATACTTTTGTTCACAATGTATATCCCTCTTGTGTGTTTCCATCCAATTATTTTAGTCTTCCTCAACCAAAAAATGAAGCCTTTTTCTCTTTCTCTCATGTTACCTGCATTTTTCTCTTCATGCCTTCACCAATTTCTTCTCTTTACTTTGAACTCATTGTGGTTTGGCCCAAACCCAATTGCTGAAATTTAAGGAATCAATTTCCTATGACCCATATGGCATCTTGGTCAGTTGGAATAGTCCTACCCACTTTTGCAACTGGCATGCAGCCCCATGCATCAAAGAGTTAATGCTTTGAACCTTGAAGGATATTACTTGCGTGGATCCATATCTCCACATGTTGGCAATCTCTCTTTTCTTGTAAGCATCAACCTCGGAAACAACAGCTTCTACGGAAAAATCCCACAAGAATTGGGTCGATTATTACAACTGCAGCAACTCTATCTCATGAATAACTCATTGTTTTGATCTCAAAGTCTTATTCTTATATGGGAACAATCTGATTGGTAACATACCAATTGAAATTTCCTTTCTTCGCAAGCTTCAACATTTGCACATTGCGAAAAACAATTTAACAGGAGGAATCTTTCATCCCTAACTCAGCTCGGGGTGGGTATTAATAACTTAGAGGGATATGTTCCAAGGGAAATATGTCGCCTCCAAAACTTGACATGGCTAGCACTGGGTCAAAACAAGTTGTCTGGTACACTTCCTTCTTGTCTTTATAATATGTCATCTCTTATTTTAATCTCAGCACCAGAAAATCAATTTAATGGCTCTCTTCCATCCAACATGTTCTTCACCCTTCCCAATCTCAAAGCAATTGCAATTGGCGGGAATCAAATCTCAGGTACAATCCCCATTTCCATTGCAAATACGACAAATTCCAGCAGAATTAGGAAATCTATATAGCTTAATTGTCTTAGCTATGGAAAATAACTATTTTGAGGGGATTATTCCATCTGCTTTTGGAAAGTTTCAGAATATGCAATTTTTAGAATTGAGTGGAAACAAGCTGTCAGGAGATATACCATTCATCATAGGAAACCTCAGTTTGTTGTATCATTTGGGTTTAGACCAAAATTTATTAGAAGGAAATATTCCTCTAAGTATAAGAAACTGCCGAAAGTTACAATATTTAAACCTTTCCCAAAACAATCTTACAGGAACCATACCCTTAGGGGGCGTTTGGTTGAGGAGAAAGTTTCTGAATACTAGGGAAATAGAATTGATAGGGAAATGGTAAGAAATTGAGATAAAGTGAGATAGATAGAAAAATGTAAAAAAAAGTTGTTTGGTTGGATAAAATTTTACCAGGAAAATATATGAAAATTTGGAAATCCTATGTTAGATTTAGGGAAAAATAAAAATAGATAAATGTTATAAATTTACAATTTTGTCCCCGTTGCAAATATCCTAAACAAACAAACAATGGCTCGTATGCCATTTGTCCTCCATGATGTTCACCATCAGTTAAACTCGGCGACCAGGCTAGTTTTTCCTTCTCGTCGGCTTGAGCAAGTTGAGGGTGACCTAAAACGCACGATCTCACTTGGAGGTGATGGCTGTGTTGTGGAGTGCATCGGTACTGGAAGTTAGGGTTGGAGTGGCTTCTTGGCACCAAATTTTGTGGTAAGTGAAGTTAATCCTTTGAGATAGATGTTCTAACATTTGGCCTTCCATGTGCTTGTGTATGGACCGTATTGCATGTTGGAACTGTTTTCGGATGTTGTGGGTTTGAAACCTTCTTCTTCGCATAGAAGTGTTAGTGAAGAAGGAATATTTTGTGAGTTAAGTATAAAAAATGAATTTAGTCACATTTCTCTATCTTGCATTTGACCGACTGTGAATATTTGGGTTTTTGTTTTTGGTTTGTGGAAAAATAAAGTGAGATAAAACTTAATTCTGAGTTTTGATTTTGCTTTCTTGCGGGGGTGTATTAATTGCAAAGATGGACAACATAAAAGATATTGCTGGATGCTATCAATTAAGGACAAAAGCATGTTAATCACAGGGTGCCATGTATGTAACTGATAGGCACGTATTATTTGATACCTTCACCAAAATCATGACCCAATCACCAAACTGATCCATGACTTGTTGGGTCCAGGGGAAATTATAGTTTACTAGTGTGTTGCATACTTTGTTATGATCTGACTGTCATTGTGTGTGTGTTTTTTTTAATTGTCCGCAGTCTACCGATTACAGGAGTTTGTAAAGGAGAAGAACATTACTTTAAGGAAGCATGGGTGGATCTGGATCTGGAATTGGTCGGTCTGACAGCATAAATTCGATGCATTCTTCATCGTTATACACATCGAGGACAAAGATATGCTATTGTGGAGTTCCGGCTGCGTTGCGAATGTCTACTACAAAAAAGAATCCCAAAAGACAGTTTTTTGGCTGCCTTAACTTCAGGACAACGCAGGATTGTCATTTCTTTGAATGGATGGAAGAATCCACTTGCCGGACTTGTGTGAAGAATGAAAATATGAATAAACTACTAGTTGTTTTGGTAATGGTAATGGGCATAACGTTTAGGATAATTATGTGGAAAGCGATAAGATGCGGTTGAGTTGAAACTGCATGTTGATGCTACATGTCAAGTTTATTTCCAAGTTGTTATAGGGTTAAGACTTGCTTGTATATTTTGTGACTCCACTATGTCTAATGTTGTTATGTTTAGTATATGTTTAGGGTCTTTATGTACCTTGTGTGGAACTGTTAGTTGGCTCATATGTTGTCTTCTTGATGTGGCTTGTCACAAGTACTTTTTTTGATGTAGGGATCTAAATTGTGTACTCATTGCAACTTCCATTACACAGTGTATTGGCTTAGTAATTACTGTTTCACTTGTTGTTGAAATTGGCCATATTCTCTAATACTTTTCATGCAGCAATGGCTCGCATTTTGTCTGCATCTTTTATCTTCCTTCAAAAAATTTGGGAATGTAATTTGCTAAACAATGTACACAGTAATTTCTGTTTCAGTCATGATGTCCTTTTATGGTTTTGTTAATGAAGTTAATAAGCCACTGACAAAGAGTGTTGTCTGGCAAGAGAAAAGATGTCTACGAGCACAATACTGTGGTTGAATGTATAGACTTGTACAAGCTTCAATTTAGAATTCTTATGATTCCTTTTCCTGGACAATTTCTGAAGAAGAAATCTTACAGAATGCTGAACTAGTTACGGGTAAGTCTCAAAGCTCATGGATATAAGGTACATACACTGCAAGGAACTATGCTTGTGGATGATTTTACTATATTATTATTACTTTGGTTAAGATATAGACTAATTTCTTGTTTTCAACACTCGTAGTTTGTTGTGGTGGATTACCTCTGGTATAGGAAGAGAGTCAAGGGTGCATATCCTGATTCTCTTGGATAACATGTGATTGATGAATGGGGAAGGATGATCCCTGACCCAGGTATAAGCACACATGTAGTCAATGCAATCACCCTTATCCTAGATACAACAAAGGTATTGCTTTGCATTTCTGCTATAACTTGATTTTTCTTCCCATTATTTCTGTATTACAAATTGGCAGCAATGGCTGATGTCTTATGTAATACTATTTCTATTAAATATACAACAGAACAAGCAGAAATTGAAAAGATGAGGAAAGGAAATGAAAATAAAAGAAAAGCAATGATTTATTATTCATTCATGTGTTAATATAGGGTTTAACATGGGGACAAAAAAAGTTATACCATAGAAATTACTTAGGGGACTACTAAATGAGGACTTGCACTACCATAGAAATACTTTGTGGTTAGATAATTATTAGTACAAATTTGGTAGTTTGCTTGATTTGTGATGGTCAACCATAACTTGTCAATCACTAATTACATTGCTTATTGCCATAGGTTTCACATAATAATGGCAGCCAAGTAGTGGCTTCTAAAAATAATGCATCAGGCCACAGAGGATGATGGCCGTTGTCCCAAACGCTGTGCTTGGTCTATGCAGTTGCTTATGACTTATCTGTTGGGAGCATGGCAAAAAATGGGTTTGGGAAGGGGTATCAAAAAGCGCACTTTAAACTATAACGATGGTAGATACACTCTCTCTTGCTCATTCCAGGTAATGAGACAATCTCTTTCAATTTGGATAGCCAACTGATCCAGGTACTGATACTTGGCTACTATTTTTATTTGTCCAGTGTGAATATCATGACCCTTATACGGTGAAAACTGAAAAAAGATGTATACAATCTCATATATGAAGATCATTGCTATGACTTATCTGAATTTAATTTTACAGAAATTTGGCTTAGATAACTTATTTTTCCCCATATTTTATTTGTAGGTTCAATTGGATATCCACACAGGGATACTAAGCTCAGTCTAGAAGAGAAAAGGACACAAAATATGTTATAATTATATTGTTACACAGATGGGGAAAGTTTGCTGCAAGAGGTATAATCACACTTCGGATTTGAATTCAACTGGTGCTGGAAACCTCATGTTTGTTGGGCTGATATCAACACATATTTGGTTTGGGATCAAGAGTGACATGGAGTTTGTTACATATATAGGGGGGTAGTAAGGAAAGGAGGATCAGGAAATTAGTAGTTTATTGGGTTTTTTGGGATTGGGAGATGGTTGAACCTCTCATGTGTTCCACAACTATGTAACACTGAATTTGCAATGTTAATTTCCATTATCCTTTGACTGTAATGGAAGTTCAGTTGTAATTGTTGCTGATGAATAAAATTATAAAGAAGATTCAGATGTATTTACTTGAGTACTTTTTGTTCATTGTTTCTATAGTTGGTCCTATTGACAAGCTTTCATACCAAGTGACAACGGTGCTCGAATTTTAGAAGTAGTAGTTTGCAATATTCACACCAAATTCAATTAAGAAGTTGCAATATGATAAAATTGATTGAGGTCCTTTGCTTGATATGTGAATTTCATTTATTACTTCCTTCTCAAATCATAAAGTGCTTGTATACTGGATTTATAAACCTTTTATATATTTCATGTAGCCAAGAATTCAATAATCTGTAAACATTTCCATCACTTTCACATAATGTGACAGACAATTGAAGAGGTAAACAACATGTTTTATATTGAAATAAGTATTTTTGGTGGTCACATGGATACTTCTGTTACAGTTACAACCACTATACACGAATAAAGACATCAACTTCCACATTATAATACTTATGTTACAGTTACAACCACTATCCATCACAAGCTGCATATCTTGCAAATCTGAGTCCTAGACTACGAATGCTGTCTACTTTCACTAAGCATATCAGAATCATGGCCTGCATTGCTCTGCATTAGAATAACAATAACTCACATGCATAAAAAAAAAAAACTCAGAACAATACATGTGTACAAAAAAAACTTAATTTCAACTACGAATGCTGGCTATTGGTACACTTACCATACATATCAGTTAATGTTTCCTAAGCATCTTCAATCCTGAGTTGGTCATTTAATCACCTCATGTCCACATGAATTGAAACACTTCAAATTGCATAAAATGACACGACATCCACATCCAAAAAAACATGACTAATTTCATGTTCTGCAATCTGAGTCCATAAACCTGTGCACGACAAAATGTACCATAACCAAGCCATGCGCTATATACAAAAGGCGCATCAGAAAACATGACAAATCAATCTATAAGGAATTACTCAACAAGTCAGCCAGGAGGCACTTCCTTTGCTGATCATTGCATTGCATGAAGACATCTGTTAACGTTGTATCCTTTCCCATTTGCACCGCAAGTTTAACCATCAGTGAATCCGTCAGATCTCCAATTTTTTCCAGCTCTTCCATAAGTGACATACGCCTTTTACTCCCACTAGTTTGATCCTGAAAGCATGAAACCAGTTGTCAATACCGTCACGGTAGTTTTGATTTATATCTTTCATTACATCAACGATTGGAGCAACTAATGGATCTTCTGGTCTTTTACGCTTCTTTCCCTTTTTTGCAGTAGCAGTAGACATGTCTGAGGGCGGCACAATTTCTTCAATTGGCACTTCTGGTATCACTGGATCTTGTAATGGTGTGGGCATGTAGTCCCCCGTGAGGTCTAGATGGTCCACAAATACGTCCACACTATCTGCATTGAATGCCGCATTTGACTCCATTACATTTACTGATTGTCCCATTGTCTCTGCATTACCGCCGGTTGCTGCATCCTTGCCAAATATGGTTCCCAAAATATCATAGTAGGGGAAAGGCTTGTTGTAAAGTCCCTTTGCATTTGGGTGAGAGTGTGCAATAAGAAGTCAGTTATACACTGAATACAAAAACAAAACAAACGATAAAGCTATGCATAATTAAACAGTTAACTAAAGAACACCGTCACCTTAACCCACTCTTCAAAGATTTCCTTCTCGACGTCTATCATTTTCTTCGAGTCGCTCCATCCGAAGCCACTTCCACCAGAACCTCCGGTCATTTCATATATGGCATTGTACTGTTTTTTCAACAATTTGACCCTTGATGTGATGTGAGGGATGGATTTAAGTGAACAACCAGGTATCTTCAGATGCATCATCCTCTCAATTGCATTAGAGAAACCTTGTTTGAACCCGTTGTCACCTCTCCAAAGATGTGCAACTTCAGTCATACATTCGACCAGGATCTTATCTTCCTCGGCAGTCCAAGTGTGATTACGCTTGTTTCTCAAACTCTGGCTTTCCTCCGTCATAATTTAAGTGTTCCAAGATTGTACCTGCGATAAACAGTTTCAAAATCGGTACACTTACAATGTCAATAGTTTCCTGCCATAAAAATTAACACGATTTTAAATAAGTAACACTACAATTGAATAAACACCATTTAACATAAACACACCCCTAAAAACCAATAAGTACAATACAGGCCCAATATGTTTGTCAAAGTATTTCACATTACAACATTAACGAAAATAGCTTCAAGTGTACATAACGGTACAATGGAAACAAAAAACAAATTGCGAAATGATTGGTTTATCTCTGTTGAAATTCAAACACGATTCCTCCAGGTGTTAAACATGTCATGTGTCATTTCATCCCTGCGCAGTGTCCATGCATTAGATGACTCAACATGAGTGATTAAATCAAGTCCTCCCATGTTATCTTCTACGTGTTGCATCTCAACTTCTTCACCATCCAATGGGTCCACTACCATCTCTCTCCGTATGTGGTTATGAAGCAAGCAACATGCGCTAATTATCCTGCATTGAGTTTTAACAGGATAAAAGGACTTGGATCGGACAATAGCCCAACGCCCCTTAAGCATCCCGAAGCATCGTTCAATGACATTCCTTGCAGAAGAATGTTTCATATTAAAAAATTCTTGGGCTGTCCTTGGTTGGGCACCGTTCCTCCATTCACTAAGATGATATCGTTGTCCTCTATATGGCGTAAGGAAACCTTCCCCATTCATGTAACCAGCATCACCTAGGTAATAGTACCCTACATCACAAGTTATAGTTAACTTATATCAAAACATGTAATACAGTAAATTAAATAACTAGACACAGAAGAAATGATCATGGCAATGAGTCATAGTGCATACCTTTAGGAACCTTCAAACCGTTTGGACGACTTATGGCATCTCTTAGAACCCTAGAATCTGCAGCTGATCCCTCCCAACCAGGCAAGACGAAAATAAACTGACCATCTTGAGAACAAACCCCCAAAACATTAGTTGCTATGTCACCCTTTCTAGTCCTGTATCTGGCCTTGTCAGCCAGTAAGGGGTTAATCTTTATGTGTGTCCCATCAAGTGCTCCCAAACAATTCTATAATTCAATTTAGACTATTAGTAACACGGACACACCATTGGTGACGGAAATGTATAGCATGATTTAGGGATCACGTGGACTAGTATCTTACCTTAAATCACTTCCACTTATCATCGGTCGAGTATTCCAGGATCGGCTCAGGTCGTTTTAGTAGAACATTATGACAACGTAACATTGCAAGCAAAACATTAGAGAACTGTCTACTAATGGTTTCTCCGGATCTCATGAATTGTCTTTTAATTATCCTGTTCTTGACATCGTGAGCCAATATGTGCAGAAATATTGCAACCATCTCCTCTACACCCATATGGCTCGTCGGTTGAAGTTTACCAACGGTTTTAAGCAACGCACACAGGTTATGAAAACACCTCCTGTCCATCCTTGTATTCTCTATACACGCTGTGTCACTTATGTGAACGATCCTAAGGAAGTTTACTTCCCTTACTCTAGCCCTCCCACGATGGTCCAATGACACTCTCCTGTGTCTATTTCTCCGGTTTTCAGCAATGCGTAACAAAACAGCACATATACTGACAAACATGTTAGTCAGTTGATGAAAAAACTCCAAATGAGTAATGAGTACGACGATGACACTAAAGTCCATTCCATTGTCGATGGCCATTATCTAACACGTGGAGGACAAAAAGCTTCAGTTAAGTAATAACAAAAAAAAAAAATGTTACTCATCGTATTAAAGATAATAAACATTTTAAACGTGCCAAGCATTATAAATTGGAATTCCAGAAACATTACATATTAGTTAATAGCATTATAAATCACTGCATATTGTCCATACCAATTCAATATCTAAAATGTGAAACCAATGAAAACATGCAATGTATGAAGACAAATGTCAAAACTGTACAACACACATTTTCATTAATTCCTGAATCTTATGTTAGTCTCTCTTGCTCCTCAGCCAATTGAGTTTTATAAAAAACTATTAAAGTCTAAAATCAAGTCTGTAATCTCAATCACATACTCTAAAATGAAGTTTATTTGCAGCCTAGACTCTTACAAGTGCCATGTTTACTCTAAATTCAGTCACGTTTTTAACTTCAATTTTGTTCCAACAAGTAATATCAAAACAATGATACGGGTACCTTTCCCAATGTTTAATGTGTTGTGATACCAATCAACGGTTAAAATAATTAGTTTAACCAAACTATAGACATAAAATAAAATGCAGAAACTTACTACACTAACACTTTACAAGAATTACAATGATCATCTCACAAGACCTTTGGTAAATTTCTAAATCTCACAAGAATCACTCTTGTATATTAAAAAATAAGCATTTTTAGCCTACATCTCTGAGATTGCTTTCTTTTGCCCTAGGTATACTAAAACAAGCAAACCCAGCAATTCATTCATAACAACAACTCAATGCCCACCTGAACTGAGAGTTTAAAAAAAGGCCATATAAAACAAAATGGTAAGGGAAAGATGAGATCATGATAGTAATTCAAGCAATTCAGAGAATGTTGTGGAACAACAACACTTATCCTTGCACATCAACCCTCAAAATAGCAAACCCACATCAAGTTGGAGGAGAAGTTCTACCACAGAAGAAGATATGGACTTGGGGTTTTGGAACAGAACTTTGGTCTCTACAAACTCCTTATCATCATCATCCTCAATGTCCAAAAAGGGTACTTGCTTTCATCATGACCTCTCCCTCTCTAATCCAAAGGCTTCACATTCAAAAAACTCCAACCCCATTCATCACTTCCACCACGGTAATGCCAATCCCTTCCAAACATTTCAGCAAAACCATTACTTCCACAACCAGCCACTTTTCCACCACCACCAACAACAACAGCCACAAATCCAAAGCCTAAGACAAGAACTTGGTTTTCTCAGACCCATCCGAGGCCTCCCAGTATACCAAAACCCTCCTCCTATGCCATTCTCTCAACACCGATTGTGGAAATAATTGTGTCCTGTTAATTTTTTTATCTTTACAACTTTGGACATAAAGAGGATGAACAGAACTCTAGACAGTAATCTACCTGAGTGGAAGATAAATTTTTTTTCATTTTTAAAAACGATTACAAATCATCAACAGATCATATTCCATAAACAAAAAGAAGGTGGATGAGGTCGATAGAGTCATGCAAAGCAAACCTTCTGTCGACAACCACCGTGCACCACCTTGCTTTCTTCCGATCGCCGTGTACGAAGTTGCTCTTCAACGCACAAGGAAGACACTTCTGACGCCCTAAGCTGCTGACGAGTTGTCACAAGGTTGCCATCGTATAATGTCTGCTTTTTGTTTGCAAAGGGTAAATTTGTTACAAAAAGAATACGGAAACAGTGAATTTGCCGTGGTTTTGCAAAAAACCACATACGAAAATGGTTTTCAAACAGTGCAGGAAGCTATGTTTTTCGTCTCCAATTCAGAAAACTATGCATTTTGGATACCTATGTTTTTTGTCTGAATTAGCTTCACCAAACATGTCGTCCGTGAATTCCGTGTGTCGCTTGCCTAGGGAAATTGGAAAAAGACGGCAACCAAACACCACCTATGTATATATGGCCACATCAAATTGTTGCTTGAATCCATACATATGAAAAAATAAATGTTAAAGAATAATATAAATTATTAAAAAAATGACAGAAAAAAATGCCATCTACTCATGTTACCTAAAGAAGAATATTAAAAAATACATGGACACATCATACAAAGAGAAAAAAAAATGGCCTTTTTTTATTAAAAAAACAAAAACTTTGCTCCGGATAAAATGTCAAAAGGGTTCAGAACATCTTTGAAATTGCCTTGTTTGGTTTCTGTCGTGCAGTTTTTTAATTTTAAAAACAATAAAACAAAAATATTGTTTGGTAAGAGTGTTGTTCACTTGTTCCTTAAAATCAGTTTTTAAAATAGCTTATGTTTTTAGTTTTTAAAAACTAAAAAAAAGCAAAACCAAGTGATGTTTTCAAAAGCTAAAACACAATCGTATCTTGACCATTGAGCTGTGTCTTTGTCTCTGTCTTTATCAGTAGGAGTGTAATTAGGCTAGGCCGGGCCAGGCTTTGGCCTTCATGGCCTAGGCCTACACAAAAAAATGTTGAGTCTATCTGGCCTATGAGCCTATCAAAGGCTAGGCCTGCCCTGTTATTAAAAGATAAAAAGCCTACATGGCCTATGAGGCCTTTTAGGCCTACCATATTCCAAATTAAATTTAAAAAAAATGAAATATCTCATTCATTAAACAATATTTCTAGTATGGGTCCAAATGATTAAAATTCTAAAACAAATTTTTTAACAAGCACACAGATTATAAAAATTCATGACAACAAATAAATATTAAATATTAGGTTAAGTTATCTAACACTAACTTTTAGAATAAATATATATATTTTTTATTTAAATATTAAACAGGCCGGCCTACGGGCTAAAAGGCCAGACATTTTATTTTCAGCCTACGGCCTTGTTTCTAAACAGGCTCATCCACAAGTCTTAACATGTTCTATTAACCTCGTAGGCCAGAACAGGCCAGGCTTTTCGTAGGCCAGGCCATAGGCCCCTGTAGGCCGGCCTGACCCATTTACACCCCTATTTATCAGTAACATCCACGCCACGCTGATCTGTTGGCTTTAGCTACCAAGTTATTTTTTCCTCCATAAAGAGGCCCACATTTTCACACGAAACTAATGTTGAGCATTCATCACATAATATGGCATTTAAGGCGTTTTTACTCCTTAGCTTCTTCGTATGTTCCAATCAATTCATTGCTTCGCATTTAATCCAATCCAAGACGAATCCGGAGATTAAGACAGGATTACCACCGGTTACTTTGGCTCTTGATGATTCTTCCCTGAACCGAAGCTGTTTCCCCGCAGGTTTCATTTTTGGGACGGCATCCTCGGCGTACCAGGTATATATATAGATCAGTACTCTAAATCCTTTAAAATGCAGTGTTAATCAACATTAATTAAAAATAAAATCAATTATTGAAACTTGGATATTTAAAATGTATATATTTATTAGAATTTACTTAACTGATTTCTTTTACTCCTAACTATCAATCGTAGTTAACTTTCTAAACTACACTTCGAGGATCCAAATCTCAATTTGAAAACACACTAATTAATGTCCAAATTAGATAGTTATATTTTGTCCAAGACTTGAAAGCATTAGAATATTCTTAAATCCGGACACCTGATTAATGGTAGTAAGTGGTCACTGCTTCATATAAAGCACTGCAGAGGCAAATGAAGATGATTTTTTTCTGTAGCTGGAATGGTTCTTTCAGACCTCGAATGAAAATGTGAACATAATTCGAGATAAATATTCTAAAACAAGTTGATTAGATGATTTTGTTGTGTTCATGATATGTATATACAGCACGAAGGTGCGGCAAATGAAGATGGTAGAGGAGCAAGTATATGGGATCGATACCTTCACTCATAAATATCCAGGTACCTCTTTCCTATTCTCTCTCTAACATGTTTTTTCTGTTTTTCTTTCCATTCTCCTAATTATTAATAAAAAATTGAGAAAACTCTTCATTTTTTGTTTTGTTTTTATTATAGTATTTGCTATTGATTATATATTCACTAAAGTAAGCTTTCAATTCATCTTAGATTGTCTAATGCACTATGGCAATATGAAATTTTTTATTTGTTAAATTGATAATATTTTCCTTAAGTTCAAATGTACAAAATGTTACAACTTAAATAAGTGAGGCTGTTACTAAACAATATATCAAAACTGCATCCTAAACAAAACGTTACAACTTAAATAAAATGTTACAACTTAAATAAGTGAGGTCGTTACTAAATAGCATATCAAAACTGCATCCTAAACAAAACGTTACAACTTAAATAAAACGTTACAACTTAAATAAGTTAGGCCGTTACTAAACAGCATATCAAAACTCTATCCTAATTGCACGTAACAGTAAAGTAACAACACGTAACATTAAAGGCTAACAAAAGCTAATCAAAGACTATCAGCATAGATAATGGATATCTACGCTGATAGCTTTTGTTAGCCTTTAATGTTACGTGTTGTTACTTTACTGTTACGCGCAATTAGAATGGAGTTTTGATATGCTGTTTAGTAACGTCCTCATTTATTTAAGTTGTAACGTTTTATTTAAGTTGTAACGTTTTATTTAGGATGCAGTTTTGATATGTTGTTTAGTAACGGCCTCACTTATTTAAGTTGTAACATTTTATTTAAGTTGTAACGTTTTGTTTAGGAAAATATTATCAATTTAACATGGTATCAGAGCGTAAGTTTCATGGAAATCTTCCCCTGGAACTTGGTGATTTCCAGCAATCACCAACCGTGCTTTATAACGTTCTATGCTCCCATTGGAATGATATTTTATTTTGTATACCCATTTGCATGGAAGAGCGTGTTTTCCCATAGGTAGATCAGTGATTGTCCACGTTCGATTTTCTTCTAAAGCGTGGATCTCTTTTGCCATTGTTGTCCGCCATGCATCATGAGTCATTGCTTCTTTAAAGGAGCGTGGCTCACTGCCTGCATCAATACTATCAAGAAACACACGATGTTTTGGAGAAAATTTATTAGTGTTCACATAGTTGGCGATTGGATACCGCATACCTGAGGTGGAGTTGGATGGCGTGATGCTGGATGGTGGTGTATGTGTCTTGATGGAATTGCACTTGTAATCACTTAAGTATGCTAGAGGCTTCCTTGTGCGTGAAGGGCGAGGAGAAGCAGGTTGAACCGAGGCTGGATTTTCTCGCGTAAGTGCAGTAACAGGTTCTGCACTGGCAGGTTCTGCACGCCTAAGTGCAGTAACTGGTTCTGCATTCGGTGCGCTCCCCCTATCAACCAGCAATGCTTCGGGGGCATAATCATTTGCATGTGCTGGGAACAGCAGGTCTGGAGAGTCGTTTGATATAGAAGAAGGTAATAATGGAGTAGTTGCTTGCGTTACACCTGTATCAACAAATGGAAATTCATTTTCGTGAAAGCTTACATCACGTGAGACAGAAAATTCCTTTGTTTGAAGATCATACAATCTCCAACCTTTCTGCCCAAACGGATAGCCAACAAATATACACCTGCGAGCCCTTGCACTAATCTTTTATTCCAACATTAATCATATGTACAAAAATATGCATATTATAGTTTCGAGGACAAACAACATAATTATCCCTTTTTTGTTATAGTGCTAAACTTGGTTTACAATTATATCGGAAATCTTCCAGTTCTGCCTGTGGCAGATGTGTCCAATCTGGGTTGGATGATTGATCTAGGATTCAGGTGCTTCTCTCTGGATACCTATGAATTAGGTATCTATGGGGATCACAGATCACTGACACCGAAAATGGCTTTCGCCTCAGGAGGGTGTGTGATGTGATATTCAAATGAGTAGGGTTTTTTGTGTGTATCTTGTTTGTGTTTCTTACCTTCCTTATATAGTGCTACCTTTGGGTTGCTTGGGTTGGGCCGCGTATGAGATGGGGCATTGGTCCGGTCCACAACACTTCCAAATCTTCTTATTCTTCTCTTAAAATAAATAAATATTGAAAAACATCATTTTGAACTTTAAAAGTAGCTATGATTTAAACATTTAAAATACAATAAATAGCATGCTGTTTAGTGTTATTTCGTACCTCATATTTTATTTCAATTATTGTATTTGATTTTAGAATTATATTTCAAATATCTACTCTTTATAATATATGACAACCATACATATAAATTATTATATTTTCATAAAAATATTATAATAGAAACATCAATTTTTTTTAAAAAAACATCATTTTTCTCATTATCAAATTGTTAATGTTTATTACAAAATTAGTTTAATAAAAAATCTTATTAAATGAAAATTACAAGCCATTATATTTTGGATAAATTACATAGAGCCTCCTTCAACTTATATATGACTTTCAAAAAACCACCCTATATTCTCAATTGAACCAATTAACCCCCTTACACTTTAACATTAGATCAATTAAACATATTTAGTAATTTTAAGACAAAAATGGCCATACCTTCACTTTGCTACTATACCCTACAATTGTTGTTCCCCACCTGGCACTGAAAATGGAACATAAGCAGTAAATATATATATATATATATATATATATAGGGATGTGATCCATTGATAACGGTGTCAAATTTATTTCCGCTAATTAACGGTTATCAATTTTTATTTTGCTTATTTTTTATTGTACGGCACTTGCAGGAGGTAGCGACAAGCAATGATTAATGATATAGTAACTAATAGTAGGGATTTTTTATCTTAAAGTTATAAAATATGTTTAATTGATCTAATGTTAAAGTATAAGGCTGATTTATTATAAAAAAAAAAAAAAGTATAAGGCTGATTGATTCAATTGAGAGTATAGGATAATTTTTTGAAAAGGCAAATATATAAGTTGGAGGAGGTTTTATGTAATTTAGCCTTGTATTTTCCACAAACCTTATCATGAACTCTTTCTCGTCAAAAAAGAAGCACTAATTTATTCTGGACAACCACATTCTACGCGTGAGACAACAATTTTATTAGGATATCTTGTGAAAATGGCCAATCATCTTACATAGTATAAGGGACGGTGAGTTATAATTACGTGCAATATGTTTGTTATATGACTCAGGATCATTTTATACCAGTATAAATTATATTTTCAATCTTGTTTATTGATCTCACTTGTATCTAAGTGTTCTAATTTTTTAGTAATGTGAGCCACTTGATACAAGTGGATCCATGATCAAGATTGAGTGTAAGACTTCTAACTCTTATACCTTCTACCCCTTCTTATATTACATGTATAAAATTGTCTCATTTCATATATAAAAAGTAAGTGAGACTCATTAAGGAAAAGAAAAAGAAAAAAAGGTCTCATTCATTTTTTGGGTGTGTATAAGATAATTTGTCTTATACAACATGAAAGACATATTTTTCTATAATTGTTATTGTGCCTATAATAATTGATTACCTTAAAGCGGTGCATGTTTCGGTTGAATCAGAAAAGTGATTGCCCGAACCGATTTAGAAGAATGAGATTGTTAAATCGATTTGGAGAAAATAATTCAATTTTTAAATTAGTTCAAAAAAATGTGATATGATTTGCTATTTAATTCATTTCATTTAATTTTTTTATATTCTAGAAGTGGATAAAATTTGGATTAATTCGATTTTTAGTATAAATTGGACCGAATTGATAAAGTGATTCCATTCAAATTTTTAAAAAATGGTTCAGTTATGGAGTAAATTAAAAAACTCGCTATAAAAAATATAATTCATTAATTCAATACATATTAATGGATAATATTATATTTACAAATTTTTTATTCACAAATTTTTGTAGACTATATTATGTATTTTAGGGATCGAGTATATTTTTATACTCTTAATTAAGTGAATGTATTTTTCGAAATACATAGTATAATTTATAAGAATTTATTAATAAAAAAAATTGTAAATATAATCCTACTCCATGCTAATTCACCGTTAATTTCGTTTCATTATATTTTATTTTATTTCATATCCCTAATACAAATATAATCTTACTAATAGTAATAAATGTGCAATACGCAGATAAGATAGAGGATAGAAGCAATGGAGATGTGGCAACCTATGTAGCACCGATACGACACGTGACACGTGACACGACACGACACTCTGACACGTCAATCCTAAAAAATTATGAATTTCGACACGTTGGGACACGTTTTAATATTAAATAATATTTTTAATTTATATAGTTTATATTTCATTTAATATTTAATAATTTAACAAAAAAATGAAACTAAATTAATAATACCCATCAACACACGTTATAAAGATGGAAACTTTAATAAAAAAACAAAAACTGGGATGAGAGAGACATAATATCAGATAGAGAGATCAAATCATATTAGAGAGAGATAAGAGAGAATGAGATACAATAAGAGCGTAATAGGAATTGATAACAATGATGCTAAGATGCTCTCTTATCTACTTAAGGGGAAAAAAGACAAAAAAAATAAAATTGATATGATCATGTGGAAGCTTTATTAATATATTTTATTTTATTTTTTAAAAAAATTTAAAAAAATTTTAAAAAAATTTAAATTTTTTTTTAAAAATTTAAAAAAATTAAAAAATTACGAAAATGTCTTTTGACCGTGTCGGACACGGTCAAATTCGCGTGTCGGAATGGTCAACGTGTCGGAAAAAGTCAACCGCGTGTCCGACACCGTGTCGGAGCGTGTCCCCGTGTCGGAGCGTGTCGGACCCGACTCTTCCTGTTTTTACAAGTGTCCGTGCTTCCTAGGTGGCAACAGATCAATATCACCGCTACAAGGTACGGTCATTTATATTTTCTTTTTTAATTTTTACTTTCCATTTTTTTTTTATTTTTTTTTTGTAGAGAGGTACGGTGACTACGGTCAATATTTGAGATGATAGTAGCTATTAGCTAGGGAATCAACATAGAAATATACATAGCATGCACTAGTCCGAGAGAGATTTGACCGGCAAGTGGTATATACTGTAAACTATAATAAAAAAATAAGTAAAAAGAAAATTTAATATACTCAAACAATTGTTTCTTTTGTATTTAGTTACGAGGAAGGAGATTCTAACTACCAAATTTTTTTACTATTAACTCACTACCTATCTAATCATCATTGAATCAAACAGAGAGAATGCTAAAAAAATTTTGAAAAAGGAGAAAAAGTTGATCCAATGGTGATTAGATAGGTAGTGAGTTGGTAGTAGAAGATTTTGGTACTAAGAATATCTATCCTCTTTAGTTATTGTATATGTTTGTTTGTGCAATAAAATATTGTGCATTGATACTTTACAGGAAGATGTTGGGATCATGAAGGATATAAATATGGATGCTTACAGATTCTCCATTTCTTGGTCTAGAATACTCCCAAGTGAGTTGAATGTCAATGACCAATTCCTATCTATTAATTAATTTTACTTAAAATATATAGATGTTTGTTTACCAAAAATATATATATATATATATATAGATGTTTCACATTAATTATTTTAAAAAATTTCATACACTATCCACAGAAGGAAAGCTTAGCGGAGGTATAAACCAAGAAGGAGTCAAATATTACAACAATCTCATTAACGAGCTGTTGGCTAACGGTCAAGATCCAAACTAAGTTTACTTACATTTTTATTGAAGTTTGTGTTTTAGCATTTCCTCAAGCAATTGATAAAAATCATAATTAATTAAATATTATTCTAGCAGGTTTACAGCCATTTGTGACTCTTTTTCATTGGGATCTTCCTCAAACTTTGGATGACGAGTATGGTGGCTTCTTAAGCTCTCACATTGTGTGAGTGACACTAAATTTAATTTTCACCCAAATTGTAACTATTGTAGTTAGATGCATGACACTATGAGTAGACAATAAGGTTTTTTTTTTCAATAGAATAATTAAAAATTTATATTGGCATTAATTTTGTCCATCAATTTAGTTTTTGAAAATTTTAGATCAATTTAGTTATTTAGTAGTAAAAAAAAAATGAAACTAATATAGTCCTTCTATAATTTAGAACAACAAAGGTGGACACAGTTGGCTAAGAGTTTGGTCCATATCCCTCGTAGGCGTGGGTTCAAATCCCGCTATCCGATGTGAGATATGTAATCCCTCTCTAAAATTCTCAAAGAGATTGAGAGGGTGACCCTAGTGGAATACATTATTTAACCCCATTTAAATTTTTTATTAATAAAAAAAAAAGTTGACATGAATTTAATTTATTAATAATGTTGAGATATGTAGTCCCACATTGGTTGGATGAACAACTAATGTGGCCTTTATAAGACCTTGGGCACTCCCACACTTTGAGCTAGCTTTTGGGGTGGTGTATCCCAAGGTTCTTTACATGGTATCAAAGCCTCGCTGTCCCCCACTTTCTCTTGTGGACTCTCTTAGCACAGGTAGATTGGGCCTGTTGCATTATCCACTCTTCAAGTCCAATGGGCTCTCGTGTGAGGGGGCGTGTTGAGATATGTAGTCCCACACTACTAGAAAAGTCCAATTTTTCGACGGAAATTTTCAACGGAAAATATTCCGTCGAAATTAGAGACGAAAATTTCCACGGAATATGTATTCTGTCGATAATTTGTGATGGAACTCTTTTTCGTCGAAAATTTTCGACGGAAATTCCATACCGTCGAAGATTTTCGATGGAAAAATAATTCCGTCGAAAATAAATACAAAAAAACAAAAAAAAACAAATTATATTATGAATATTTCGACGGAATTTCGATTCCGTTGAAAATTTTCGACGGAAAAGGAATTCCATCGAAAACAATTACAAAAAAATAAATCAAAAACAAAATTATATACATGAATTTTTCGACGGAATTACGATTCCGTCGAAGATTTTCCACGGAAAAGGAATTCCGTCGAAAACCAATACAAAAAAAATAAATCAAAAAATAAATTATATTCATGAATTTTTCGACGGAATTCTAATTCCGTCGAAGATTTTCCAAGGAAAAGGAATTCCGTTGAAAACCATTAATAAAAATAAATCAAAAATAAAATTATATTCATGGATTTTTCGACGGAATTCAGATTCCGTCAAAGATTTTCCACGGAAAAGGATTTCCGTCGAAAACCATTACGAAAAAATAAATGAAAAACAAAATTATATTCATACATTTTTCGACGGAATTCCAATTCCGTCGAAGATTTTCCACGGAAAAGGAATTCCGTCGAAAACCATTACAAAAAAATAAATCAAAAAAAAATTATATTCATGCATTTTTCGACGGAATTCCGATTCCGTCGAAGATTTTCGACGGAAAAGTAATTCCGTCGAAAACCATTACAAAAAAAAATAATATTCATGCATTTTTCGACGGAATTCCGATTCCGTCGAAGATTTTCGACGGAAAAGTAATTCCGTCGAAAACAATTACAAAAAATAAATCAAAATTAAATTATATTCATGAATTTTTCGACGGAATTCTGATTCCGTCGAAGATTTTCCACGGAAAAGGAATTCCGTCGAAAACCATTACAAATAAATAAATCAAAAACAAAATTATATTCATGCATTTTTCAACGGAATTCCGATTCCGTCGATTCCGTCGAAAACAATTACAAAAAATAAATCAAAATTAAATTATATTCATGAATTTTTCGACGGAATTCTGATTCCGTCGAAGATTTTCCACGGAAAAGGAATTCCGTCGAAAACCATTACAAATAAATAAATCAAAAACAAAATTATATTCATGCATTTTTCGACGGAATTCCGATTCCGTCGAAGATTTTCCACGGAAAAAGAATTCCGTCGAAAACCAATACAAAAAAAATAAATCAAAAAATAAATTATATTCATGAATTTTTCGACGGAATTCGGATTCCGTCGAAGATTTTCCACGGAAAAGGAATTCTGTCGAAAACCATTACAAATAAATAAATCAAAAACAAAATTATATTCATGCATTTTTCGACGGAATTCCGATTTCGTCGAAGATTTTCCACGGAAAAAGAATTCCGTCGAAAACCAATACAAAAAAAATAAATCAAAAAATAAATTATATTCATGAATTTTTCGACGGAATTATGATTCCGTCGAAGATTTTCCACGGAAAAGGAATTCCGTCGAAAACCATTAAAAAAAAATAAATAAAAAATTATATTCATGCATTTTTCGACGGAATTCCGATTCCGTCGAAGATTTTCGACGGAAAAGTAATTCCGTCGAAAACAATTACAAAAAATAAATCAAAATTAAATTATATTCATGAATTTTTCGACGGAATTATGATTCCGTCGAAGATTTTCCACGGAAAAGGAATTCCGTCGAAAACCATTACAAATAAATAAATTAAAAACAAAATTATATTCATGCATTTTTTGACGGAATTCCGATTCCGTCGAAGATTTTCCATGGAAAAAGAATTCCGTCGAAAACCAATACAAAAAAATAAATCAAAAAATAAATCAACAGTTAGGATCTAAAAGGATATAAGCTTATATCCTTTCAAAGGATATATATATATATATATATATATATATATATATATATATATATATATATATATATGTAGGATATTTATACTACCAAATTTTTCTACTACCACTTCACTACCTTATTATCTTTGATATCCGCCAATTAATGGTTATTATTTATTATGAATTAATAATTAATTAATGAGTTTAATTTGCAAAAAAGATAACCGTTGATTGGCGGAAATCAACGGTGATAAGATATGGTTGTAAAAAAAATGTTGTAAGTATAACCTTCCTATATATATATATATATATATATATATATATATATATATAGGGATAGAATATTATGACGACCAAGTCATGTTACAACCATGTGACTTACCGGTCAATCTCACCATGAATTTGTTTTTTTTTTTTAATAAATCTGGTTTTCAACGGAATTTGTACGTCGAAGATTATGGAATAAAATAAATTTCAGAAAAATCATTTTTGTGAAATTTTTATCATTTCCCTCTCAAATGTTTCTCTCTTCCCTCCCAAAGTTTTTCCCCCATATTGTGACTGGACTATCATTATTGTTCCTTTCCCCTAAAAAATTTCTCTATCCCTCTTCTTTGAAACACGTTCGGGAGTTCACTCTCAATTGGGGGCATTGCTTTTTTTTTTCTCTTCTCAAGTCTTACCATTTGACCCGCAACAACCACGATCTCACTCTCTGCTCCACAATTGTGAAGGTTTGCGATGCTACTTTTGTTGATTCTAGGTTATCTCTCTCTCTAAAATTACTACCCCTCTACTGTGTTTTATGTTTATGTGTGGTCGATAGGTGTAAAGGTTTAAACTTGGAATGAATAAATGAATGGTTGACAGGGTTTGTATGCTTTTGGGGCTGTGGCTGCAAAATGTAAGAACCCGCACCGCTAATTAAGGTAATTAGTAAATTAATTATGATAATTAGGAAATAATTCCATAATTGACCCTAATAATTATTAATGGGCTTAGATAATTATATTGAGTGAGTAAAAATGCTGAAAGTCGCTTTTCGGAAGAAAAGCGCAGATACCGGTTCTGCTACTCGGTATAAATGCGTACCGGAAAAGTATCCCGGAAAATTATAACGAATGCATGATAATTACTAGAATATTATGTAGGACTTGTAAAACAAGTTTCAAGTCAAAACGACATAATCTGATGCCAGAACTGATACTGGCTATGGAAAAGCGCGTACCGGAAAGGTGCTCCGAAAAATAAAATAAAAATATGACAAATCTTAGAAAAATGCGTAGGTCTAGAATCCGAAGTTTGGGATCAATATCTTTTACTTTGCGATTAAGGCTAATACTGCGCGTTATGACTCATGTGGCTATATAACCAACTTATGGCACATAACCCTAGGCATATGCAGCTTCTCTACGTGAGAATTTCTGCAGCCTTGGGCAGCCACCTTGCCATTCTCTTCATCCCTTCACCTTTGGAGCCAAGAAACCTCATTTCTTCTTGGTTCCTTCACAAAAACACTTGGTAAGAGTGAGTGTGATCCTTGGGTTTGGTGTGGGTGGAATCATTCTGAGTTGTGCCAGTGTTTGTGAGGTTAGTGAGCATGAGTTTGGAGCTTTGGTGATGGCTACCTTGTGGTAGTCATTGTGAGCTTCAAAGTGCCACCTTGTGGTGCAAGAACCCATCTTGGTGTGCCATTTTCGTGCTCCTACTTAGGCTGAGTTTGAAGTGTCTCGAGTGAGCTCCAAGAGCAGCCTTGCCTCTGTTTTGAGCTTTGGTAAGTTCCCTCACCTTTGATCTTAAGTTTCAATGCTTAAAGTTGATGTCTTGGCCATGTTTAATGAGTAAACAAGAGGGTATAAGGTATATGAACCTAAAATGAACTAAAGATGCATGCTTTAACGTGTACATGTATTAAAAGTTGGACCTTTGGGATGGATACTCACGAAATGCAGAAACTGCATTCTGTCGTGAGATATCCGGATATTCGTCGAACAGATATCCGGATATCAGTATCCGGATATGGTATCCGGATATTGATATCCGGATATGGGATCTGGGTATCCGGATATGACATATCCGGATATGTCCAGTGTGATATCCGGATATGACATATCCGGATATGTTCTTCATGATATCCGGATATCCTGGGTTCTGCGCAGACAGTAGCCTTACTGTATGAACAGTAAGCTATTGGGTGTGTGTGGACCCTAGTTTAAGGAAGTTGAACTTCTGTAATAAATGGACTAAGTCAGAATCATATGATTAAGGGCTTATGGCTTTGATGGAAGCCTTAAGACGTAAAACGTAAAGGAAAGGCGTAGTCTTTGAAGTTGTATGCTTGTGATGCATTTATATTGACTTATTAATGGTCCATATCAGATTGTGATACTGCTGTTTGTGGACTAGTGAGTGGTTGGACTCTTGGCTTGGATAGCTAGCTTGCAAGGTAAGCTTTCGTGTCCTCGGTTTAGCCATTTTGATGTTCCACCATGTCCCATGGGGATGGGTTTATGCATGCTGTGTTACATGCTTTGATTATTTTGGAAATGCTGTTGAGCTGTTTATATGTAATGAGCATTATGATATGCATGTGGTGTCCACCTAGACGGCAATCCTGAGTATGTAGTACATACAAGATGGAGAAGCATGTGGGTGAGGTGCAGGTAGTATCCATGTACTCATGTAGGCATAGACGTATTCCTACATTTCTCTGGCCAGTAGATTTGAAAGCACACATGTCATGATTAATTGCTGCATCGCATGATTTGGAACTTATATTGTAAATACTGTTTTTAGAACTTATATTACACATGTAAGTGAGCTTGGGGTGGAGACTCCTTGAGGACCCCTTGTCTTACTGAGATTTCTTGTTAGAGATCTCACCCCACGTTTGGGGACGCTTATTTCAGGGTCAGGTAATGTTGAGGGCTCAGGTGGCAGGAGGCCAGAGTTGAGCTGATATTCTGATATGCTGTCTTGCTGGATTTGCTGTTATGTTTTCCGCTTTTATTATGCTGATTATGTTGAGACTATTTGTTGGGCATTGTTGCCTTATTTGGTGAGCATGGGGTTTGTCCATGCCACATGTTTGTTATCGTCTTTTTATGTTAATGTTGTAATTAAAGTATCAGGATTTTGACCCAGGCTGCATGTGTAGTCCTGCGGTTCTAGATACACACATTATATTTATGTACGAGGTATTCAGTTAGTTGTCTTGCAATTTACATACAGGCAGTATTTTTATGAAAATGATTAAGTAATCAAGTTGGTTAAGTTAATGACGTCATAATTGAATTAAAGAAAAAGTTATTCCGCATTTTAATTAAGCGTGGCTTAATACGATAGTGTGTTAACAGACCAGGTTAACACGGGCTGTTACATTTTATGGTATCAGAGCACTTTCTAGGGAAAAGCCTGTATGTATTGCAATAACTTAGGATGTGTCGTTGCGTGTCTACTTTGTGTTCACTCTGACTGGTGTGCGCTACGATAATGCATATGTGACCACATGGCGTGGGCCTGATCAACTCATTCTTTGTGTAACTTGTGCAGAGTCATGGTGCCACCAAGGAGGAACACGAGTACGAGCGAGGATCAGACGGATCCTGTCCTGGCTGCATTAGCTGAGATGCAGGCGGCCCGACTAGCCGACCAGGAAGCCACGAGGCTGGCGAACCGGGCAATGCTGGACGCAATTAGAGATGCGAACCGGCAAACCACGGCAGAGGTTCTGGAGGAGAACCGGATGGCCAACATGACTATGATGAGGGTCATGTTGGAGGAGTTGAGGGCTGGTCCTGCTGCTGGCCAGGGTCCTCCACCACCTCCACCGCCGCCTCCGCCTCCACCTCCGCCTAGTCAACAGGAGGACACCCAGAGCCAGATGGGCGAGGGTAGTCACTTGACGGGGGCTATGCAGACTATCCCCGTACTTGCTGAGGATCGTGACGAGATCGATCGCCGGCTGAATGCTTTCCGCAAGCATAAGCCACCTACCTTCGACGGATCGTATGATCCCATTGCTGCTGCCAGATGGCTACAGGCGCTGGACAAGATTTTCCGGATCATGCAGTGCACCGATCCGCAGAAGCTGCTGTTCGCCACGTACATGCTGGAGGGCGAGGCCCATGAGTGGTGGACCAACCTATCTCAGGTCTACGAGATGCAGGGCCATGTGATGACGTGGCCATTCTTCGAGGAGAGCTTCCTGGGTCAGTACTTCCCTTATGACTCACAGGAGAGGAAGCAGGGGGAGTTTGACCGGTTGGTACAGGGCTCGTTGTCTGTTGACGAGTACCTGGCCAAGTTCAATGAGCTGGTCAAGTTCTCTCATTTCCGCATGGCGAGACCGACTCCCGTTTTTCTGGCGGCCAAGTTCCGGAGGGGACTTAATGAGGATATTGCTGGACATCTCGCTGGTTCTGCTTCGAGAGACTTCGGAGCGTTGGTGCAGCAGTGCCGCGACATCGAGGACTACTGCCGGGCGAGTCAGGCCAAGAGGGCCAAGGTTGAGGTGCCGCAGAGCGCTGGTGGTTCTACTCCCTGGAAGAACAAGAACTTTGCCAACAAGGGCAAGGGCAAACCACCGTTGGCGGCTAAGCAAGCGCCAAATCAGTTCAGAAAGACTGCTGCTCAGGGGAACGCCGCTAGACCTCCTGCTCCCAGATGTTCGGGATGCGGGAAGTCACATTTTGGGCCGTGCTCTACCGGTCAGCTGATTTGTTTCCAGTGTGGCAAGGAGGGCCACTACTCGAGAGATTGCCCGACGGCGAGAGTTGCTGCAATGCAGGCTGTGCCATTGCAGATGGTTCCTACTGGGGCACCAGTCGTGCCACCTACTACCGGACGAGTCTACACACTTGATCGTCAGCAGTCGGACAGAGCTCCGAACCTGGTCAGAGGTACTGTTACCATTGGTGGTTCAGCTATTGATGTTTTGTTTGATTCCGGGGCAACGCACTCATTTGTTGCTACCCCTATTGCTGTGGGGCTTGAGTTGCCCAGTGATGTGCTTTCTCCACCGATGCGGGTTACCACCGCCACCGGAGAAAAATGTTTGACCTCCACTGTTCATCGCGATGTAGCGTTTCAGTGGGATGGCCGTGACTTCTCGGTAGATCTGATAGGATTGCCGATGGCCAACCTCGAGATTATTCTGGGCATGGATTGGTTGTCCAGAAACTGTGCATTGATTGACTGTTGTGCCAAGAAAGTGGTGATGTCTCCGAGTGGGTCCACAGCCAGTTCCTCACCGTTCATTTCAGTCCTGCAGGCGAGGAGGGCCTTGAGAGCAGGGGCATTTGGCTATGTCATGTTGGGAGGTTTGGTGAGTGGGACACAGGAGGATCTCACTGGCATTCATGTGGTGAGGGAATTCCTCGAGGTGTTTCCTGAGGAGATTCCTGAGTTTCCACCGCAGAGGGAGATAGAGTTCTCCATAGATTTATTGCCTGGTGTGGGGCCTATCTCGTTGGCTCCATACCGGATGTCGCCACCAGAGTTGGCGGAGCTGAAGAAGCATATCGAGGAGCTTTCAGCAAAAGATTTTATTCGGCCGAGTGTGTCTCCCTGGGGAGGACCGGTCATATTTGTGAAAAAGAAAGATGGGACCATGCGGTTGTGCACCGACTACAGACAGTTGAACAAGGTGACAATCAAGAACAAGTACCCTCTTCCACGCATTGATGATTTGCTGGATCAGCTCAGGGGTGCTTGTGTGTATTCCAAGATTGATCTCCGGTCCGGTTACCATCAGATACGGGTAAAGTCGGAGGATGTCCCAAAGACAGCGTTTCGCTCGAGGTACGGGCACTACGAGTACTTGGTGATCCCGTTTGGACTCACCAATGCACCCGCAGTGTTTATGGACTACATGAACAGGATTTTCCAGCCGTACCTGGATCAGTTTGTGATCGTCTTCATTGACGACATCTTGATCTACTCCAAGACGGAGGAGGAGCATACCGAGCACTTGAAGATTGTGTTGCAAGTGCTAAAAGAGAAAAAGCTTTATGCTAAGCCGTCAAAATGTGAGTTTTGGCTCAAGGCGGTGAAATTTCTGGGTCATGTAATTTCTGCTAATGGAGTTGCAGTTGATCCTATCAAGATTGAGGCCGTGATGGATTGGGAGAGGCCCAAGACGGTTACAGAAGTGAGAAGCTTCCTGGGTTTGGCAGGCTACTATCGGAGGTTCATAGAGGGATTCTCCAAGATGGTGCTACCGATGACTCGCCTTACCCGAAAGGAGACTCCATTCGTGTGGACACATGAGTGTGAGGAATGTTTCCAGGAATTGAAGGAGAGACTGACTACTGCTCCTGTGTTAGTCCTTTCTGATCCTGCGGAGCAATTCGAGTTGTACTGCGATGCCTCTGGTAAAGGACTTGGCTGTGTGCTGATGCAGAAAGGGAAAGCGGTTGCTTACGCTTCAAGACAGTTGAAACCTCATGAGGAGAACTACCCGACTCACGATTTGGAGTTGGCAGCCATTGTTTTTGCTTTCAAGATTTGGAGGCATTACCTGTTTGGCATGAAGTTTGCTGTATTCAGTGATCACAAGAGCCTGAAGTACCTGTTTGACCAGAAGGAGCTGAACATGAGACAGCGAAGATGGATGGAGTTCTTGAAGGACTACGATTTTGAGTTGAGGTACCATCCTGGCAAGGCCAATGTGGTAGCCGATGCTTTGAGTCGGAAATCCGTGAGCTTATCCAGTTTAATGATGAACGACTACGAGATGATCGAGAAGTTCAGAGACTTGAGAGTGAACTCCTTGTTTGGGGGTGCACTGCTTGAGATGGAGACAGCAGAGGTGATTAATGAGCTGATGGAAAAGATCAAAGAGGCGCAAGTGCAAAGAGAGTGCCTCGATTATGTGAAAAACCAGGACGGTGTGTCTTGGAACGATGACGGATTGCTGCTGTTCCAGAAGAGGATTGTTATTCCTCGAGGGCCATTGACCGAAGAGGTTATGGCAGAGGCTCATAAGGGCCGGTTCACTATCCACCCTGGTGCTACAAAAATGTATCAGGACTTAAAGGGAAATTTTTGGTGGCCGGGCATGAAGAAGGACATAGCGGTCTACGTGTCCAAGTGTTTGATATGTCAGAAAGTGAAGATCGAGCACCAGAAACCGTCTGGTAAACTTCAACCTCTGGAAATTCCACAGTGGAAGTGGGAAAGTATTTCCATGGACTTCGTGGTGGGATTGCCTAAAACTCAGGCTGGTTGTGACTCTATCTGGGTCATAGTGGACAGATTGACCAAGTCTGCCCATTTTCTTCCTGTGAAGGTGAGCTTCACTACAGAGCAGTTGGCCAAGCTTTATGTCCGCGAGATTGTGAGGCTTCACGGGGTGCCCGAGAGTATCATCAGTGATAGGGACCCGAAGTTCACATCTCGGTTCTGGGAGGCGCTGCAGGAGGCTTTTGGTACGCAGTTGCGATTGAGTACCGCCTATCACCCTCAGACTGACGGACAGACTGAGCGGACCATCCAGACATTGGAGGACATGTTGAGAGCTTGCACGTTGGAGCAGGGTTCTGCATGGGATAGGTACCTTCCGTTGGTTGAATTTTCATACAACAACAGTTTTCATGCTAGTCTGGGCATGGCACCCTACGAGGCGCTGTATGGTAGGAGGTGTCGGACTCCTACCTGCTGGTCTGAGGTTGGAGATAAAGAGCTTTTCGGCTTGGACTTTGTCCAAGATACTACCCTACAGATCCAGATGATCAGGGAAAAGTTGAAGCAGACGCAGAATCGTCAGAAGAGCTACTATGATGTCAAGCATCGACCACTGGAGTTCAGTGAGGGTGAGCACGTGTTTGTGAAACTTTCACCTGTCATCGGTGTTGGACGGGCACTCGGCGTGAGGAAGTTGAGCCCGCGATTCATAGGGCCCTACCAGATCCTTGGTAGAGTAGGACCAGTTGCCTATCGACTCGCCTTACCTCCGAACCTCGCCAACATCCACGACGTGTTTCACGTGTCTCAGCTTCGAAAGTACATAGCAGATCCTTCGCACGTGGTGCAGCCGGATGATGTGGAGGTTCGGGAGAACCTAAAGACTCCCGTCGGACCACTCAAGATTCTCGATCGAGGCGAGAAACAGCTTAGGAGCAAGATCATTCCGATGGTCAAGGTGCAGTGGACTGGGCGTAGTCCCGAGGAGTGTACCTGGGAGCGAGAGGACGAGCTTCTCCGACAGTATCCCGACTTTCGAGACAGGTATGTTTCTGATTTTGAGGACAAAATCCTTAAAAAGGTGGGGTGAATGTAAGAACCCGCACCGCTAATTAAGGTAATTAGTAAATTAATTATGATAATTAGGAAATAATTCCATAATTGACCCTAATAATTATTAATGGGCTTAGATAATTATATTGAGTGAGTAAAAATGCTGAAAGTCGCTTTTCGGAAGAAAAGCGCAGATACCGGTTCTGCTACTCGGTATAAATGCGTACCGGAAAAGTATCCCGGAAAATTATAACGAATGCATGATAATTACTAGAATATTATGTAGGACTTGTAAAACAAGTTTCAAGTCAAAACGACGTAATCTGATGCCAGAACTGATGCTGGCTATGGAAAAGCGCGTACTGGAAAGGTGCTCCGAAAAATAAAATAAAAATATGACAAATCTTAGAAAAATGCGTAGGTCTAGAATCCGAAGTTTGGGATCAATATCTTTTACTTTGCGATTAAGGCTAATACTGCGCGTTATGACTCATGTGGCTATATAACCAACTTATGGCACATAACCCTAGGCATATGCAGCTTCTCTACGTGAGAATTTCTGCAGCCTTGGGCAGCCACCTTGCCATTCTCTTCATCCCTTCACCTTTGGAGCCAAGAAACCTCATTTCTTCTTGGTTCCTTCACAAAAACACTTGGTAAGAGTGAGTGTGATCCTTGGGTTTGGTGTGGGTGGAATCATTCTGAGTTGTGCCAGTGTTTGTGAGGTTAGTGAGCATGAGTTTGGAGCTTTGGTGATGGCTACCTTGTGGTAGTCATTGTGAGCTTCAAAGTGCCACCTTGTGGTGCAAGAACCCATCTTGGTGTGCCATTTTCGTGCTCCTACTTAGGCTGAGTTTGAAGTGTCTCGAGTGAGCTCCAAGAGCAGCCTTGCCTCTGTTTTGAGCTTTGGTAAGTTCCCTCACCTTTGATCTTAAGTTTCAATGCTTAAAGTTGATGTCTTGGCCATGTTTAATGAGTAAACAAGAGGGTATAAGGTATATGAACCTAAAATGAACTAAAGATGCATGCTTTAACGTGTACATGTATTAAAAGTTGGACCTTTGGGATGGATACTCACGAAATGCAGAAACTGCATTCTGTCGTGAGATATCCGGATATTCGTCGAACAGATATCCGGATATCAGTATCCGGATATGGTATCCGGATATTGATATCCGGATATGGGATCTGGGTATCCGGATATGACATATCCGGATATGTCCAGTGTGATATCCGGATATGACATATCCGGATATGTTCTTCATGATATCCGGATATCCTGGGTTCTGCGCAGACAGTAGCCTTACTGTATGAACAGTAAGCTATTGGGTGTGTGTGGACCCTAGTTTAAGGAAGTTGAACTTCTGTAATAAATGGACTAAGTCAGAATCATATGATTAAGGGCTTATGGCTTTGATGGAAGCCTTAAGACGTAAAACGTAAAGGAAAGGCGTAGTCTTTGAAGTTGTATGCTTGTGATGCATTTATATTGACTTATTAATGGTCCATATCAGATTGTGATACTGCTGTTTGTGGACTAGTGAGTGGTTGGACTCTTGGCTTGGATAGCTAGCTTGCAAGGTAAGCTTTCGTGTCCTCGGTTTAGCCATTTTGATGTTCCACCATGTCCCATGGGGATGGGTTTATGCATGCTGTGTTACATGCTTTGATTATTTTGGAAATGCTGTTGAGCTGTTTATATGTAATGAGCATTATGATATGCATGTGGTGTCCACCTAGACGGCAATCCTGAGTATGTAGTACATACAAGATGGAGAAGCATGTGGGTGAGGTGCAGGTAGTATCCATGTACTCATGTAGGCATAGACGTATTCCTACATTTCTCTGGCCAGTAGATTTGAAAGCACACATGTCATGATTAATTGCTGCATCGCATGATTTGGAACTTATATTGTAAATACTGTTTTTAGAACTTATATTACACATGTAAGTGAGCTTGGGGTGGAGACTCCTTGAGGACCCCTTGTCTTACTGAGATTTCTTGTTAGAGATCTCACCCCACGTTTGGGGACGCTTATTTCAGGGTCAGGTAATGTTGAGGGCTCAGGTGGCAGGAGGCCAGAGTTGAGCTGATATTCTGATATGCTGTCTTGCTGGATTTGCTGTTATGTTTTCCGCTTTTATTATGCTGATTATGTTGAGACTATTTGTTGGGCATTGTTGCCTTATTTGGTGAGCATGGGGTTTGTCCATGCCACATGTTTGTTATCGTCTTTTTATGTTAATGTTGTAATTAAAGTATCAGGATTTTGACCCAGGCTGCATGTGTAGTCCTGCGGTTCTAGATACACACATTATATTTATGTACGAGGTATTCAGTTAGTTGTCTTGCAATTTACATACAGGCAGTATTTTTATGAAAATGATTAAGTAATCAAGTTGGTTAAGTTAATGACGTCATAATTGAATTAAAGAAAAAGTTATTCCGCATTTTAATTAAGCGTGGCTTAATACGATAGTGTGTTAACAGACCGGGTTAACACGGGCTGTTACACAAAACATGGCGATGATGATTTCGTGTGGTACTTCCTGGCTTATTTCAAAAGGGTATTAAAGTTGAATTGCATTTGCTTATTTATTTGGAGGTTATTATTGTGGTGGTGCTGATTTGGGTTGAAATGAAACAATTGGAAAGCTATTAATTTACAACAAATTGAAACACTGGTAACTTGAACTTTTATAAGACCTCAATTTTCAATTTTAAAGGTGGGTTTTTCAAATTAGGCATTTTGGGTACATGGGTTTTGCTTTTTATGTCTTGTTTTTTTTTTTTTTTTGGGTATATAATGTGGGCACTAGCCCAGAAACAAAAGAGAGCAACTAATCAGGGGCAGTGTCAAAGGCTGCACCCGTATAATCCTTGTCAAGTAACGGGCATAAACCTGGAGGCGGAATCTGCCAAGCAATTCTCCCATTAACATTACTTAGAGAATAATGAGCTAACCAATGGGCACAAGCGTTGCTCATGCGTGGAGTGTGACTACCCTTAACTTCCCAATCCTTCTTAAGCCAGTCGCAAATGGCTGCAGCAACACTAGAATCCCTTGCAGTTACCTCTGGATTGTCTAGGAATGCAATGGCATTGATAGCATCCCCTTCAACAATGAGTTTTTTAACACCAGCCTCCCATACTGTTTGTAGAACCAGGAGCATACCATATAATTCTGCATCGTGAGGGTTTGTGTAACCAATGGTACTATAATTTGGTTTACATTATAATTTAAACATGATACTACAAGATCGATGCATAGTTTGTATTCTGTATTCTCCAGTGATAATATTTTAAGCTTGCAATATTATTTGTAACCACAGAAGAAGTTTGATATAGCCTACTCAAAATCACATATTTTGGTTTTAAGTTTTGTTGTATTAAATTGTTTCAATGATAGTGAATTCTGGATTCATGACTGTTATGCTAGTACCAAAAATATTTTCGATTATGTCCAGGCACGCAAGGAGTTCGATATTATAACTATTATTGTTATGATATGTATGATATTATAACTATTATTATTTATATAGGAAAGAATTATAACCCTTTCCTATGTTTTGCTACATGCTTTTGTCAAAATAGTGGACACTCTGAGGACTCTGTATTGGTGAGTGATTTTACTCTCTTCGAAAATAAAATGGATAAAAGCAAAGAAGACATTGACAAGATTTCTCACATTATTCTTCATGATCAATGACTATCAGGATTTATTGATTTTATTGCTGTAATTTGGCTTCTACAAGAGAAAACAAAAGTCCATATTCTTCTTTATGTCATTCTGTTTATTGGTATGTTCTTGTCCTCTTTATCCGTTTCCTATAAATAATTTGAATTTGTTTCTGGTAGACAGTTTGTCAATTTTTTGTGAAATATATAGGCAACTAATTATGATTTGGTTTTCAGGTGTGATGAACACTTTGTTTTCAGTTTATGGTATACTTTCAAGCACCTTTTATATGGTTTATTTTCACTTCAGATAACAAATCTATTGACATGGCTTATATTATATGATTGAAATTCGTATAATGTAGATATTTATGATGATTTAATATCTCAAAGAGTCAACTCCAGTGTAATGGTGTGGGATGGGGAGTTATTTGGTGAGTTTTGCCAGTTTCCCTCAAAAAATATTTCAGTTTCAATTTAACAATTAATTTCCAAGTTTCAGTTTCAATTTCACAATGTCATTTACTACATTCTTTAATGTGAAAACTTTGAAATTCGAATTTGACACTCAATGTCATTTACTATTTTATTCTTAAATTTATTTTAAAAACATGATCTTAAAATATATTTATTCTAAAATATTTTAATTATGGTTCTACACTTATACCCCTTTAATAAAGATCATTTGATTTTTTGTGGAGCACATAAGTTGGTGGGGAGCTTTCTCGAATCAATCTTGCATGCAATTTTAGGCATTTTCAATCAGATTCATACACACACATATACATATATATATATATATATATATATATATATATATATATATATATATATATATATGAAATTGTTAGTGGACTATGAGATCAGGATTGATTGTGTTGAATCATTTTCAATTTATTTGTTACATCATTTTCAAGTTAAAAGCAAATTGCTACATCATTTGTATTTTCCTTTTATCTACAATTGATTGTGTTGAACCATTTTTAATTTTATTTGCTGATCATTTCAAAGCCATCAATGTTCAATTATATTTAAATACATTTATTATGGATTATGCATATGATTTTTTTTTCCAGAACTTGGTACGGTACTACGGAGATGGAACTTTTGGGATAAGATTGGAGAATGTAAATCTTCAAGGAGGTTGATACATAATTCAATTTTGGTTTCTTTGGATGAGCAATTGGAATATGGTACCACAAATAAATTAGTGCCAATTTTAATTCATATTATACATGTCTAGGAATTCTTAAGTCAGTTTTGCATTGTGTATTGATTTGTATTTATTAATTTTTTAAGGTTATAATGTATACTTACTGTACACCACTCCTTTATTGTATAAGTCTTTTTTTAATACTTAGCCTAATATCATGATATGAACTTTTGTTCATTTAATGTAATGATTAAAGAGATTTAATTTTGATATGTTGCTTAATTTGATTATATTTTTTTATCAAGTGCATTCTAGAAAATTGATATTAATTTTTTAAAAAAATTCTAAATTTTTTCGACGGAATTTTTTTTCCGTCGAAAAATTTTACATCAGTTTTCGACGGAATCCATTTTCCGTCGAAAACCACTATAACAATTTTCGACGGAATTTCATTGATTTTCCGTCGAAAATTTTCAACGGAATTCGTTTTTCGTCGAAAACCACCACAACAATCTTCGACGGAATTTCGTTAATTTTCCGTCAAAAATTCTCCACGGAAATAAATTCCATCGAAAACTTTCCACGGATATAAATTCCGTTGAAATTTTTCCACGGAAATAAATTTCGTCGAAAAAATGGGTTATCAACGAAAGAATATTCGACAGCTTAAATTCCGTCGAAAACTTCATTTTCGACGGAATTTATACCATTTTCGACTGATTTTTTCCGTCGAAAAAATGGACTTTTTTAGTAGTGAATTATCAAAACTTTTTCATGTATCAAATGAGTTTGCGGAATGTCTTATTCAATTCAAATATGCTGTGTTTTCATGAAAGAATTGTAACTTTCATTTGATAAGTTGTCTATTTGGATTAACTGTTAATCTACTTTTGGTACCACTCATTTGGGAAAATCTTTCCCAATCTATACTACTCACGTAAAAAAATGGTAAGAAAATACCTTTTCCTGTAAGTACTGCTTGATTTATTGATTCTGATACCCTTTGTTTTGTTTCAATTAAGTTGTGATAAGTCATATTTCTCCGTACAATTACTCTTCTAAAAAGTATTTACAATATGGGTTTAATATCTCTCGTATTATAAGTGTTACTATACCCTAATATGAATACTAAAGCTGACGTGGTTAATACTATAGTTGCTGCAAGAATAAAGCATTTGTGGGTAAAGAGAATGAGCACGTGGACGAATGAGCTTAACCATTTCTTGTTAATGAGCTTAACCATTTCTTGATATCTTGTTAGAGTCTGTTTTGGCTGTTAGAGTATCCGTTAGTCTTTCTGTTATTTTCTTTTTGCTTATTTGCTTTGCACTCCGCGATATATTTCTTGTTAATGAGATCAATGACTCTAATTTGTAAGCATGTGACACCATTGATCTTTTTTGATCTACCAGCTCTCAGATGAGGTGTCAAACTTCAAATTTGATACCGGTGTCAAAGAATCTTGCATATATATATATATATATATTTGAAACTGAGATTTGTGAGCCTATAACTTTATCACACTCCATAGGAATAACATCAATATCTTCGGTTTGAACTGCATTACTAGCATTCTGGAAATTCTTGGACCGATAGCCTTAAGGGAAGTCATGCTTTAAATAACAAGTGCCAATAGTGTGATTCATTTTCTTGTAATGTGTGTAGTATTTCTTACCTGCACTTTGTCCCCGTCCACCATTAGATCTTCCTCTCCTTTTGTATGAAAAACCACAGCCACGTGAGTTTTCTGAAGAACTTGCAAAAACTTTCCTATCACTTATGTTTCCAGCATGTCCATCTATTTGGACCTGTCTTTCTGGCTACGGAACCAAAGATAAGGTCATGTTTATGTTCAGGAGAAGAGACATCAGCATTATCTAGGAACGAACTTGAGCAAACTCTTATTAAGGCCTTTTAGAAACCTTATGACTTGATATACATATCTATGTTCACGCATTTGAGCCAAGCTTCCACAGGTGCAAGGTGGAAGTGGTTTGAGATTGTTCAGTTCGTCCCAAAGTGACTTCAAACTTGTGAAGTAATCAGATACTGATTTGGCACCTTGATTTGTTTGATATAAATCCTCTTGCAAATCTGAAATTCGAAATGTATCAGATTTAGAGAATCGATCTTGTAAATCACTCCATACCTCGTAGGCTTTCTCGATCCAAAGGATAGATTGAACAATGGAGTCAGCAATGGAGTAGTGGAGCCAAGAGAGCACCATCATGTTGCATCTCTCCCAAGCCACATATCCTGGATCATCTTCTAGAGGAGCAGCGATGGTGCCATTAAGAAACACCAATTTGTTCTTCGAAATCAAGGCTACCTTCATTGCCCGTGACCATGCATGACAATTCTTTCCGTTCATTAATGGGAAACAAGAACCGGTGAGGGTGATGCGTTAGGGTGGAGATAGTAAGCATCTGAGAGCTAGTTCTGCTCTACCATGACTAATCTAGATAAAGAAAATCAAGAACAATGAAGAAGAAACGTTCCCATAAGGTGGTAGATAGCCTAGAGCTTTCAACGCTCTGATACCATCTTGGAAATCTTAGAATTCTTCATTATGGAAAATCTGTTCATACAAAGAAGTTCTCACCATATGGAGGTGTAGAACTGATGCAAAGCAAAGAAGAAAAAATAAAATAACAGAAAGAGTAACGGATACTCAAACAGCCAAAACAGACTCTAACAAGATAACAAGAAATGGTTAAGCTCATTCATCCACATGCTCATTCTCTTTATCCACCTATGCTTTAGTCTTGTAGCATTTATTAGTATTAACCACGTCAGCTTTTGTATTCATATTAGGGTATAGTAACATTAAGAGATGATTTTATTTCATGCACATATATAAAAAGGGATAGGTTATTCTACCTACTCCCTTCTTGCCTACCTTTTGCCTACCCCTTTCATCACTGTTGGATTACAATCTAATCCAACAGTCCATAATTGTTAAATAAAACAATCCTTTTTCCCCTTTCTCTCTCCTCACTTTCTCCCACACCCCTCCTCTCTCCTCCCCTTTTTCTCTTCCTCTACCCTATACCTATTATTATTTTTTCCTTTATCTCTGATCTCTGCTCGGAAGCATTATGCGATTCATTGACTAATCACCATTTGAGATTATTGTATTCGATTCCATCCAATCGAACAATCAACAAAGTTTTTTTTGTTCGATTACTTTATAGGAATAGGGGTACAAGCATGGAAGGGTATCTGCAAATATAAATTAGTTTGGTCTTGAACTGAAAAAGAAAACCCAAAGAAACCACTTAATGATTCTTAATACCTGATGATCTCGCATAGGATTCCAGTCGTGCTCCACAAAGACAAGGGTATCTTCAGATGTAAATAGGTAGATGTAATGAAACAATTTATAATATCTTCCCTATTAATATATAATTCAATAATACTATAAAAACTTGATTAAAATAATAATAACAGATGGGTTGCTTTGTTTGTAATGAAGCAATTCTATGAATCAATTGCAACAAATCGAACAAAAAAAATGCAGAACCTTTTCCTCATAAAATGGCTTAATACCCATTTTCCATGCTTCTTCTGATCGAAAAGAACGGCCACTACCTCCATTCCACGATGAATGCGACAAGGACAATAACAAAGAATTCGATAATAGGTATAGGTATTCACTGTGAATCGTGTTCCCTTGTAGTTCAAAAAAAAAAATTAAAATAGCTATCGAGAGATCACAAGGATGTGTCCGGATCGCAGAGGAAGAGAGAAAGGGGAGGAGAGAGAAAGGGTGTGGGAGGAAGTGAGGAGAGAGAGGGGAAAAAGGGGTTATTTTATTTCGCAATTATGGACCGTTGGATTAAATTGTAATCCAACGGTGATGAAATAGGTAGGCAAAAGGTAGGCAAGAAGGGAGTTGGTAGAATAACCTATCCCATATAAAAATATGCGGGATCTATTTTTTATCTCCCTTCTCTTAATATTATCTCATATAGGTCTGACACACTTTTATATGTTTATAAGAGATAATTTTATCTCTTACGACATGATAATCATCAAGCCCTTACCTACAATAATATATCGTGCTGACAAAGGATAATGTTTCTTTAAATATATAAGTATGAGTATGTTGATTATTAAATTTTAGTGAATTAAAATTATAATATATTCTAAATCAAATCAAAGGTAACTATAAATTATTCGTATATTTTTGAGATAAATTTATTTTATAGAAGATTAAAATATGTTTATTAGAGAATAATTTAGTTTTTATTTTATCATTTCTAAAAAAATATTATATTATTTCACGAAAAGTTTTTTGTTAATATATGCTTGTCATTTTCGATTTGATTTTTGAAATTAATTACATATATTTATTTTAAATTTATACTTTTAACAATTTCAGAAAAAAGAATTCTAGAAGCGGGTTTACTGTACCTACCAACCTTTTGACCGGAGTAACAATAGTTCAATGTATTAATCATAAAAAACAAAATTTGTATTCGAAGAATTATTATCCCCTACCTACCTTATAAAGACCAAAAAAAAAAAACTAGCTGCCCTTTCCGGATTAATCGTCACACTTCTAAAAATATGAGGTGCCCGTTTAATGGGTGATCCACTATAGTGGGGCCCACATCATCCTTCAATAATTTTCTATCCGGTCGAATGGATAAAATTTTCCGATTTTGGTATTTTTTTTTTTCTTTTTCTTTTAAAAAATAAAATGTATATAAATAAATCATTCATGATCACATGAGAAAATCATAATTACATGAAGATAAATCAACGGTGATGATTTTATAAATATCTATTCAATTTTTTTCTCTTTCTTTATAACTAGTGATCTACTTTTATATAATTATGATTCTATGGCATGTCATATTTTATTTAACATGAGAGAATTCACTCCCCTTAGAAAAACCATACACTCTATTGGAGTGTTTTAAAACTCAACCCAATCATTGACTCGGTCTAAGAAATGGATCACTGTTTCAACCTATAGTCACTTGTTCAACCTATTTAACTAAATTATCTAATAAATATATTCTAGGATGTATTTTGTAGGGCTGGCAATACGGGCCAGCCCGCCCTGACCCGCCCCGGCCCGCCATTGGCCCGCCTAAAATGGGCTAGCCCGCACCGGCCCGTTTTGACAAAATGGGTTGAATTGAGCAACCCGCCCCGTTTTATGAGTGGGTCGGCGGGCTACGGGCCAGCCCGCCTAAAATAAAAAAAATATAAAAAATATAAAAATAAAATACAAAAATCTAAATTCCGCATGAAAACACATAATTTTTTTTGCATAAAAGCATATAAAAATCTGCATGAAATCCTAATGTGCTTATGAAACCAAAAAGATCAGTGTTTAATAATCTACATATAAATATGCATCTTTCAATCCAGAAATAATAATAAAAAATAAAATCATATCAAGGTAAAACAGAATAACAAAACAAGTAAAAAGTATTGTATGAGCAGCCAACAACAATTCGAAAAAGCCACTTGCAAGCAAAGAAATCTAGGGCATGAAGTTACATAACAATTGGGTAACCTAAAAAAAAAAACAAAAAAACAACGGGTTTGGCGGGCTAGCCCGCCCCGTAGCGGGCCGAGCCCAGCGGGCTGGCGGGTTTGGCGGGGCGGGTTTGGCGGGCTGGTGGGTTGAAAAACTCAACCCAGCCCGCCCTGTTTGGTGGGCGGGGCGGGCTAGCGGGGCGGGCTCAGCCCATTTTGCCAGCCCTAGTATTTTGACTCTCAATTGGGGGTAGCCTAGTGATAAGTAGTAAAACTACTCACTCATAGATTGGATTTGATTCCCAGCCACTGTCCGCAAGAGTTCCATTTGACCTATGAATCACCGAGACTTGGTTGAGTTAACCGGTCGAAATTGGTTCAACTGCATGACAGATCCAATGGCCAGCTCATCTGGTGCCCTCACCGGAAGGGGTATAAATAGGTTAGATTATGTCAGACTTTGGCTTTGATAGCCTAAGCCTATGTAAAATTTAGAGCCTATACTAGCCTATTAGTATATTAAAGGCTTCATTTATATATCTGGCCTGACCTATTATAAAAAAATTGAAATGCCTAACACGACCTGTAATGCCTACGATGTTGCAAATTAAAATTTATAGACCCCAACCAATCTAAAAGATAAAATATAAAATTTCTTATTCCCAAAGATCACATAAAACAATATTTTCATTAGCAATACATGAAATAACGTTTATCAAGATCATATGAAAATATTCATAAAGATCATATAAAAATTTCATATATGTATATATATACATATAATTTGCACATTTCTTACTAATTTAATTTAATATTATATTTTAAATTTTAGATAAATATTTATTATTTGTTAAAATAACATCAATCTTATTACTTTAAAAATTAGTGTTACGAATTATGACCGCATGATATCTTTAAAAATCAACATCCCTTAACGGTACGATATGATAACTAATTTATGTCGCAATCCTCACACAAATATCTTTAAAAATCACTTGAAATTAATAATAAAACCCGTTCAGCAAGGTTATCCCAAATGAAAATAGGATTTAATGTTTTTTATGTTTTAAAAAATAAATATTTTTTATACATAGATAAAAATATGTAAGATCACGTAACAAGGATATAGAGAAAGAGAAAAACATAATTCATCATGTTTTAGATAAATTTATCTTCTATAATATAAGAAATAATAAATCCACAAGTAATAAATCATTCACGGAATGTGAAGAAAGCAATATTTTCTGAAAAAAGAATTCAACTAATCGTTGACATATATAATAAAGGAAAATATTATTCTTATCCAACATAAGATAATATTTTATTTCTTTCCTACACATTCATTGATTTATGTGTAATTTAATTTTAAATTTTAAATTTTTTACAAGTGAGTGGGTCTCACCCATGGCTATGATAGGAGAGAAGAGAACTACTTCCTACAACGTGACATTAATAGAGCCTATTAACGTTATGTTACATGATTTAAGTTTTGTGTCCAATTCTCACATCAAAAGGAGGAGAGAAAGTTGAACGATGAGAGAGAAAGAAAAACATATGGACCCAACTCTTTAATGTGTGTGTAGAAAAGTGAATTAATTATTAATTCGCAATAAATGATAAGCGTTGATTGGCGGAAATCAACGGTTAGGATGTGATCGTAACATTGGTATTAACATTATTTGGTTGTCACAATATCCTATCCCTTATGTTACGTGATAAACATAAAACCCAATAAATATACTCGTTAACATGTGAAAATCAGTCTCTCGCTTAAGTAGTGATCGCATTAACTTCTATTAATGAGTTATATAACAAAGGGTTTATACTTCTTACTTAAGATAAGATGATAATTTTTACAACACACATACTTACATACTTACGTGGGTCTCATAGAAAAAAAAATTAAAAAATTAAAAATATTGGCACATAAAATGGTTAGGCTATTCTTACTTTGCATAAAAAGCATAAACCCCATATAACAATTGCAGACTGTCAAAAAGTAGATACACACAAACTGGGATAATAGTTTCTTCCATTCATTCGTTCGTTCATTTCTCTTTCATTTCTTTCATTCGTTCATTTTCAGTGCCTGCAGCTACAATTCCACCTTCACCAATGGCTGAGTTGCTTTCATTCCTGCTTTTATTTTTCTTCACTTTGAACTTGTAATTCGGCAGAGCAGTCTTTGTGGAAAAGATGAGAACAATGCAACTCTCTCAGCTCATCGTTATTTTCATACTTCGCCAGGCAGATGCAGCAAACTGCATCTTCTCCAGAGACCATTCGTTCCTTTTCCCTCTTCAATTGAGGTCTTTATATACAAATACCCTAGTAACGTTTATTCTAACTTTCAATTTACAACGTATAACGAAAATATTAAATTACAATTTTAATACAGAAACGTATAACGGAAAGATTAATTGAGAACAGATTTGAATTCAAACTTCGAATTCAAATTATCAATTCAACACTCCCCCTCAAGTTAGTGCATGGATGTCAATCATGCCTAACTTGCTAATTGCTTCTACAAACATTCTTCCAGACATCGCTTTGGTCAGTACATCTGTCAACTGATCTTCAAGCTGGAATGGACATCAGCTAAGGAAGGAAAGGCTGGGATGGACATCAGCCACCAAATATAAACGGTGCCGGGATGGGCATCGACAAAATCAAATGTTCTGAAATGAACATCAGCAACATGAACCATGCTCCCCCTGAATAAGAAGCTAAAATAAAGCCAAACAATGGCAAAAATAAATCAAATACAAGCCAAATCAGACTTGAATAACACCACAAACATATGTGGGAATAAAATAAAATTGGCCAAATACAAACCATAAAAGAAAATCAAAATAAAAATAATAAATCATCGAAGAAGATGAAAACATGGCCAAATCAAACTTGGAAGTGGTTCGGTTCGGTTCGGTTCGAAACTTTTTCGGTTCGGTTCAAAACTGGTTCGGTTCAATTGGAAACGATACGGTTCAGTTCGAAAATGGTTCGGTTCTGAAATTGTTCGGTTCTGAAATTGTTCGGTTCGGTTCAAAATGGTTTGATTCGGGAGTGGTTCGTTTCAAAACTAGTTGTCACGGCCAAATCAGACTTGGAAGTGGTTCGGTTCAAAACTTGTTCGGTTCGGTTCGAAACTGGTTCGGTTCAAAAGTGGTTCGATTCGATTGGAAACGGTACGGTTCGGTTCAAAAATGGTTCGGTTCGGAAACGGTTCGGTTCGGTTCAGAAATGATTCGATTCGGTTCAAAATGGTTCGATTCGGTTTAAAATGTTTCGATTCGGGAGTGGTTCGTTTGTTGTTCGGAGTGGCCTTTCTCACCACAATGAGAGCAGGTGTACGAAGGCTTGTCGTTACGGTTGCGGCCAGAAGATGGAGAAGGTCCTGAGTGAGGTGGATGTGTGAGAAGGGCAGCACCATCACTGGGCTTAGGATTCCCCAGAGTATGGTGTTGTTGAGCTTCTCTTCGAACATAGGCATAAGAACGTTCAAGATCCAATATGGGATCTTGACGTAGAATAATGTTTTAGGGAACATGAAGGGGGTTGGAGTTTTCAAAAACAGAGTTGGCCATTGAAGAAGAAAAGGAACTATACGAAGAAAGGATCAGAACTCTGCTCTGATACCATGTCAAAAAGTAGATACACACAAACTGGGATAATAGTTTCTTCCATTCATTCGTTCATTCATTTCTCTTTCATTTCTTTCATTCGTTCATTTTCAGTGCCTGCAGCTACAATTCCACCTTCACCATCGGCTGAGTTAGCTTTCATTCCTGCTTTTATTTTTCTTCACTTTGAACTTGTAAGTCGGCAGAGCAGTCTTTGTGGAAAAGATGAGAACAATGCAACTCTCTCAGCTCATCATTATTTTCATACTTCGCCAGGCAGATGCAGCAAACTGCATCTTCTCCAGAGACCATTCGTTCCTTTTCCCTCTTCAATTGAGGTCTTTATATACAAATACCCTAATAACATTTATTCTAACTTTCAATTTACAACGTATAACGAAAATATTAAATTACAATTTTAATACAGAAACGTATAACGGAAAGATTAATTGAGAACAGATTTGAATTCAAACTTCGAATTCAAATTATCAATTCAACACAGACTTACTTAAAAGGAGATTTGCTTGCCATGGAGATGAGGGGAAAAAATAAAATAAAAATAAAAACAAAGGATGGACCAAATCATAGAGCTTTAAGATTATCATGTATGTGTTCAAAAATCATACATTGAATTTTTTACAATTTTGCTTTGCATTCCCACAAATCTCAAACTCTCCGTCGCTACATGCCGACCTATTTTTACATGTAAACGGCCATTCATCTTAAAAAAAAAAGGAAATTATTTAAAGCAAACAATAACTAACCAACCAAAGCATATTTTCTATGATCACAGCATAAAGTGCATGAGCTTGAACCAAGCAAAACCACCACCACCACCACGGCAAGCGTCGCTCACTTTCTCGGCTTCTTTGGCACACGACGCATACGACGTCGTTACGCCAACATCCCTACTAGTGCTAGCGCCACTTTCAGTGATAGTAGTACGCTTTCTCGGGCACAGAAAGAAGTTTCTAGATCCAAGTTCTATCAGCTTCTCCTCTCTATACAAACCTTCACATCACAAAAACCAAAACCCAAAACCAATCAGTTTATGATTAGAAGAAACCTAAGCACGAGTAATTAGAGAAATTGGCGAGACTCACTTTCTAGGCTAAACTGTGAATAATGGAGATCGAAATCGGCGGCGACGGTGGTCCGCAAGATTGGACGGCGACCTTCCTTCACGTACTGCCTCACAGCCGCCGCAACCAAATCGCCGACGGTCGATTCCGGCCTCATCAGAACCTGCACGGGTCCGAGGCTTCCCATCATCGTCACCTTCAGCAGCAACTTCGACGGCTGTCTCGGCAAACCCTCCGGCGGAGTTCCGGCATGGTTTCTGTAGGAGAGAAGGTCAGGAACGGTCTTCGGACGGCGGATTTGGGCAACGGAGGACATGGTGCTATGGCCGTGGAAAGATGAAGATTTCTCAGACAACCTTTCTCTCCGGTGATTCTCGATCTGGCCTTTCCTGTGGTCCTTAGGGCTTGGCATGGAACTGCCCTTACTGGATTTTAAAACCCAGAAAAAGCAAGCAAGAAAATATGTAGAGAGGGAAAAAAAAAAAAAGGTGGGGGCGGAGAGGGCAAAGTTGGAATTTCAGTACTTTCCGCGGCGTTTGGCTCGGCTGCGTTTTACCTCAATCGGCGGTACCTGACATATCTCAGGCGAGGAAAGCCGAGAGCTGTGGAAGAGCTTCGGCTCTGCGGTTCACGCCGACCGGGAGCTATCATAACCAGAAGGGTATAACCGTAAAAAAGCCAGGCAGAGCCAGATGAATGTGTTTTGATTCTTTTGAAGACAGAAGAAGCTGAACCCTTTATGTGAATTTATACTAAAAAAAGAATTGTTTTAAAAATAAAAATAAAAAGATGTCGTGAGGGTTTCGCGGAGAGCCTCGTAACGGAGAATTGGGATTGGAGGGTTGAAAGATGAGGGTAACAAGATTTTGGGTTGACACGTGTGTGGACGCTATTGAATGGATTTTAGGTTTTTCTCAGATAAAGAGTAAGCGTGTTTGTTGGATGAAGAAAGGGTAAAGTGCGGTGAAAGGAGTGAAACTTGGTGTACAAAATTACTGCTGCATGACTTAAACCAAAAGAACGTGGGAAAATGTTTTCCACAAAAAAAAAAAAAAAAGAACGTGAGAAAATTAGGATCCTCCGTTCGGACAAGAGAGCTATATTTGTGTAAAAAAGAAATTTGGTGGAGGAAGATGAGAAGAACAGAGAAAAAGTTGAGGAGAGAGAGAGGAAAGAGGAGAAACTTTTTTTTTTTTGTTAAGGTATCAAAATTTTAGTGAAAAAACATAATAATTCTAGAACATATTAAAAATTTCTAGAACAAGTGCTATTGGCCACTCGAGTGAAAAATTGTTTTAAATGATTTACTTTTAAAATAAATGTAAAAGAATAGGTTATTAATTTAATTTAAAATGCACTGTGATTTTAAGTTTATCGTTTTTTCACAAAATAAAATTATCTCAAGGAATCCCAAAATTACGTTATTTTAAATGTAGGAAAAAATAATAAATAATGTTTTAGTAAAATTCATATAACCAAAAATATAAAATTCTTAAAATATTTTTTATTAATCTCTTAATCCCCAAAATGATAATTTAGGAATTGCTAAAGATATTTTTATCTCATATGACATAAAAAATATTTTTTCTTTAAAGATAGATATATTTTTTATTTATTTATTTTAAAAATAAAATTACTTTAAAAAAGACTAGTCTCATAAACTCATTTAAGTTCGGCGTGAACTTAAGTCAATATTGGATAAAATTAATCTTCTTTTGGATTAGGATCTGACTAGTTATAATTCAATTAATGACAAAGAAATATTTGATGAACTTATAGTATGGGCAGGGATTATACTTATCACTATAAAAGTTTATCACTCTTATAACCAATGTTATTAAACCCGACCCGGACATTGATCAGGTCAGGGTACTGGATTACTGCGTCACTGGTCGGACCGGAGGGTCATTGGTTGTTCCGGTTGACCCGGATATATATATATAGATATATTAAAAAATATATAGATATGAACATATAAATTCAATTATATTTTTCATATTTAAAAATGAATTAAATAAGGTTCATTAAATAAGCTGAAAAATATGAAGCGTAAATAAATAAAATTACATGTTATTACTATGTCAATTTAAATTGCATCTCAGAATCCCCATAAACATACCTCTCAATGACATTGAACTCATATTTTTCAAATTCAACTATATTAAAATAACATATCTCACGTTCTCTTAATTTATTATTCCGCAAATTATTTCGGTATTAGAATCTGAAATTTTTTCACCAAAAAAAAAAAAACTGAAATTTGAGGTCATCGTAGAAGAGTATACTAGCAAATAAAATTATAATTTTTTTTTACAATGACTACTACATTTTTTTCTAATAAAATAAAACAATTTTGATTTTTTTAGTTTTTTTTAAAAAATTCATGACCCGACCGGATCAACGGGTCACCGGTTCCCGGATTTTGACCGGGTCAATGCATGACCATTCCAATGTTTGACCCGGACCAGTCCAATGACCGGGTCACCGGGTTCAAAGTCGACCCGGCCGGGTTGGGCCGGATTTTACAAGAGTGCTTACAACCAACTTAATTTCCATCTAATGAGAATTAAATCCAATGTTTCAGAGTTAATTCTTATAATTGTAATTGTTTACCCTTTCATTCCTTTTCACCTTCTCTCTCGTCTGATAACTATCTGTTCACCAATTCTCTTTCGCCATTTTCTGATCCATACGGGCAATCAATGGCAATAACACTAGACTCATTTGATTTCATCCATGGATGATGGAACTACTGGGATTAATATGCATCTTTTATTAAAAAGAGAAGACAAAATGAATTTTATAACAATATATAAATATTAAATCGAGAAAAGAGAGAGATAGAGAAAGGAAAAGCCCTCGATACATATGTGTGATGTAAAATGGGACGGTAAAATCGTAAGATGGATTTTGATTTTTTTTTTTTTTTTTTTATAAACAAAAGGGGTTAAACCCAGCAAACGAACGACAAGAAAAAAACAACTAACAAGAGTAACTACGCGATCTCTCCCTATAGACGCAAGATCTTCCATAAATAGCAATAGAATTCCACATGGAGGCTCCTCGAAAAAAATTCTGGTCAGCCTGCTCCTCTGAGTTTAACAAATAATTAGCCAGCCAATTAGCACACATATTCCCTTCCCTAAAAGTATGTTAAACTTGAACTTCTCAATCCTTGCCAATCCACGATTGATTACGAGAAAGCAAACGCTCCTCACGAACTACTACACCCTGCTTGGTGAGAACATTGATTACCGTAAGCGAATCACTTTCCAGAATAACCCTTCTATAGCCACCATTCCAAGTCACCTCTAGGCCATGAAGTATGCCTCAAAGTTCCGCTTTATAAGCTAAACAAAATCCAAGTCTAAAAGAGAAACCTGTTAACCAGTTACCTTGTGAATTCCTTATCACCCCCCGCACACAGCCAACCCCGGATTTCCACGAGATGCTCCATATGTGTTTAATTTTACAAAACCATCTAAAGGAAACTACCAACTAATATATAAATGACTAGATCCAATTTTCTAGCAATGACTACCCGCTTCAATATAGCTCACCTCAATATCCTGAACTAACTTTATGAGTATCTTCATCTTTAACTCCAAAGGAATATTTTCTTGATCATGGCCATGCATATTTCTCCAATGCCAAATTTTCCAACAGGTTACCAAAAAAGTTGTATGCCACCTCACATGCACGCCACTTTGAACATTCACGAAATTGTTGGACAACCATTGATCAAGATCTTGATAGAAAAATTAGCCTGCTAACTGATATGGAATGAGACGATCCCAAATCCTCTTTGCATTAAAGCAATCTCGCAATGCATGCATAATAGTTTCCTCATTATCCCTGCACCACGGACATCTACTATCACCATCATTCCACCTAGCAGTACTACTCTTGGTTAATAATCGGTGATGCATAAGTTTCCAACCAAAAAAATTCACCTTTTGTGGACCATCCCAAGACCAAAGACAATTCCATCTTTTCCTATCCTCTTCATCTGTGTTTCCTTGACCAACAATGCACTTATAGATATCCCTAACAGTGACTGTATCACTGTTATTGAAACTCCATAACAACCTGGCCGGACCATTTTCCTCCGTTGGTGGCAGCTTGCTAGAAATCATATTAGCTATTTGGCTCAGAAGCATTGACCGAATCAACCCCATGTCCCAATCTCCATAGGAGGTAACCAACTCAGCCACCCTTAAGTTGTCATTGCCCAAACTAACATCCCCTGCAACCATCTCCCTCAAAGAACTCTCTATTGGAAGCCATTTATCACACCAAAAGCGAATATCCCTTCCATTTCTTAAATCCCACCGCAAATTTCCTTCCAAATCATGCCACAGTTTGCACATATTTTTCCAGAGGCTAGAATCACCATCCCTAGCCTCAACATAACCTGATTTCTACTTCCCCTATTATATTTAGCAAGTAGCACATGTACACAAAGATGATGAGGTTGAGAATACATTCTCCATTTTTTTTAGCCAAAAAAGCATCATTCATCTGTTGCTTGCCCACAAATGAATTTCATAGCAATTTCGTTGTTGTCTCCATTTTTGTAATGATGGCGAGTTCATTCATCCTTTGCTTTTCTCTGTGTCTTGTCTGTGGTTGTTTCTTTTTCTTTTTCGTTAAATTCCATAGGCAAATTGTTTTGACTCTATAATTTTGTTAATGACATGTTCTTTTTGTGCTTTGGATATAACCTTATCCTCGTCCACCGGAATTGAGAGAAAAATTAAAATAAACTAATTAGGCACAAATGGCTGAGATGGCAAAATCCACATACCTAGAAAGAGAAGAAAAAAGTTTATCAGAGAAAACGAAAGAGTAAAAAATTATAATTATAAAGATTGATTGTAAGTTTGGATTTAATTATGATCCAATGGTGATTAAGTTGGTTGTAAGGATGGTAAAGTTTTTAGTGATAAGTATAACTGCCCCCTATAATATGTATTTTAAAATAAGTTATATTAATATAAAAAGATTATCAGATTACTTAGGTATTCCTGAGTCAAGTTAATATGACTCGTGTCTCTTCAAGAGTTTTGAAAAATATGTAAATTTCAAATATTATACAACATTCAATTAAAATTAGTTCAAACTAAGATGTATTATAGGATCAACCTATAAGTATATATAGTATGTGACCGAATACTAAATGATTTGTGATCGGTCCAACAAATATTGTGTCGGGGCTCATCACACGGTTAATTGTGAAGGATGTTGATGAAGAGAATGAGAGACGACAAGTTAGCTTGCTGGGATGCTTGGCGAGATGGTTGATAAGTACTTTGCGTATTTGGGCAGTTTGTGAGAAACTAGGGAGGGTACCTGCAAGGCACTCGTATGCTCAAGTCAATTCAGTATTCAAGAAGATTCAAGTATTCAAAAAGAGATATCATACTTAGGTCAAATGCCTCTGTATTTATAGTGTTGAGTGCTTTGTTTCATACTATCTTTCATGGGATGGTGTTCACTTCCATTGGTGGAAAAGAGTGGCCTCTTTCAAGCTATTGCTTGATGGGCAAGCCTATTCAGTGGATGTGGTGGCAAGCAAGAGCTGCCTTTTATTCATTGGGTTCACGTGGGGGCCAACTTTTACCTGAGCTACTCATCTCGACAATGATGATTCCTTTCAGGTTAAGTCACATTGGTTACTTTTGTGGCTAAGTCATTGAGGGTTTTCTGGGCCTTTGGGCCCCTATTTCGCATGTAGTAGGTCTAGATCAATTTGTAAAACAAATATATATCAAATATAATTTTAAGACCAATAACCAATTAAGATGGAATTAACTTATCAATTATGATATTGAATATCCCGAACAGATGTGGATATGGTCTCTAAAGCACGGACACGAAGTTTTTTAAAAAAATTGTGTGTCAGACACGTTCCGACACGCTCGGACATGTGATCAACATTTAGGGACACGTTGACTACTGGGACACGCAAATTTGACCTAATCCGACACGTGGTCAACGATGTGGACACGTTTTGATATTTTTTTTGTAAAATAAAATAAAATTACAATTAAAAAAATATTTAATAAAAATTAAAAGCTCTGGAAGGTACAGAAGGATGAGTTTGAACGCTGGTTTATTGAAGTTGTTCTTCTCTTCGTCGTCGGCGGCTCTTCGTCGTCGGCTGCTGGTTTTGGGATGTTGAACGGAGAGAGAGAGGTGTACCGAAGAGGAAGACGAGGAAGGACATGACACTATATCCATTTGCGAAAAGAAACTCTACCCTCCGCTCTCTCTCTTCTGCAATTAAGAGAGTTAGGTAAGGACATGACAATTTAGTAAATATATCATTTTTTATATATGTTTATCGGTGCATTTATCACAATAATACCCTCCCAAGAGATGTTTATCGTGTGTATCTCGTTTTCCTTATCTTATTTTTTTATTTTAATTAATTTGTAATCAACGGTTTTTCTTAAAGAATATATATATGTTTTTGAACTGTGTGTAATCATAACTAAAATGATTTTTCTATTTTTCTATACTCTACAGTCTTGGGATGTTGTATTTTTCTTAATAATTATGTTATAAAATTTGTATATTTGATTAGTATATGAGTTATTATGTGTTGCTATATGTATTAAAGGTAAATTATATTATATATTAAAATTATTATTTAATATCAAAATGTGTCCCAACGTGTTGAAATTTAACATTTTTTAAAATTAACGTGTCGGAGTGTCGTGTCATGTCCCGTGTCCCGTATCTATGTCCATGCATCATAGGATATGGTCTTGGAACGAGGGAGGAGTTATTTGGTTTTCTCTCGTGAGCTCGTTATCAGTGTAGAATAATTGGGCATAATATGGTATAGTAATCATATTAGTTGGTGACATGTATCAAATTGTGTGTGTGATTTTGAAATTATATTTATAAAAAGAGATTAGTTGTTGAAACGTATGAAATTGTGTGCATGACGTTAAAACTATATTTATAAAATGGAAATACTATTCTTATTTTATATGAGATAATTATCTCATTATCACATTTCGAAAATTTCAGGCACTCCTTTTTCTTTCTTTTTTATTCTTTAATGATGAGTCCCACGTGGCTTCTCTCTATAACATGGGAGAGCTACTCTCATTTTTTATTTTATTTTTTGGTATGAACTATCATTTTAACTCTCATGTAAAATGAAAGTAACATTCCTCTTAATAAAAAGATATCAATTTAGTATATTATTATTATAAAAATTTTATTTACTATTATCAAATTATGTGATATTATATTATTTAATGATGTATTGTTGTTTTTACTTTTTGTAAAAAAGAACCGGTTAGATGTTTTGGGTTCTATCATATATTATTTAATATAACCATATTATGTAAGAAATCATATAAGGATAAATCAACTCTAATAATTTTATAATTATCAATTTTAATATTTGTTCTCTCTCTTCGCTTTTACATTATCCTGTTACATAACACATACGAGGAATCATATGTTTTCCAACTTATCGTTACATTCTCTTTTCAGTCCACTCGGCTAACGCCTTCCCATCCATTAATTCATATAATTGGGCCATATAGATTTTTAGTTATTAAGTATTTAGGAATTTAATCATTCCTAGCATGTTTCTGTTTCTTTTTCATTATTATTTTGTTTTTAAATTTTATTTCTAGTTTAGGTATTTCTTATTTGGAAAAGGTTATACTTACTACTTAATTTTCCACTCGGCTAACGCCTTCCCATCCATTTCTTATTGCAAAATAATAATTAATTAATAAGTATGACACCATAAATTACAACTATTAGATTGACGGAAATCAACGATTAAGATTTGGTAGTAAGGGATAGTAAGAAAATTAGGTAGTAAGTATAACTACTCCCTTCTTATTTATAGCTTCTTGTTAATTTATTTTATAATGTAATAATACAAACTATTTTCTTATTTTGAGGGGTTTTCAAACAAGAAGATATCACCTTAAAGATGTACCTGTACATTGTAACCTTTTGGAGTTTTTTATGTCATGTTTGGTACCATTTATGTTGTTTTATGATTTGAAATTGTTATTTGAGGTTTACTAATTAGTACTTCATTCTCATTGTTATCTGTGAATTTGACATGGGTATTTGTATTGTTATTGTATTTTAATTTTGGTAATTTATTGATGTTTGGTTAATTCAAGGCTTGAGGGCAGTTGAATGTGTTGCAGTGCATTATATAAACTTTATTATAAAATAAAATAAAAAGAAAAGTTAAATTTTAAAAATGTAATATTAAACCTTGAGAAAAGACTTAAACTAAATAAATATGTTAGACACAAGCTATATATACAAATGAGGACTAACTATATAAAGCAAAAAATGGGTGACTGAGGAATCAGAATATAATCTAATGTAGTGGAATGGTTGGCAATTGCCATTTTATGAATTTATTTGGTGGTAATGATTAACTTGGACTCGTATCTTAATTTGTATTTTTTCAGTGGAGGCAACAACTAAAAGTGTGACTAACTGGCCCAAAAAGTGGCAGTGCCATTCAAAAAAAAGGGACACGCAAGTGATTATGGTGACCATGAAACCGCCGAGTAAAGCCAAAGCATGGCAAAAGACATGTGAATGGAAAGAGACAACTCATATAATTGCCATTTTCCATCCAAACATTGTCACAGACCTGATTTGTAACTATTTGTGGTATTTATGCAGTTATTTTCAATTGTGTTGGACGCATTGGAGGCGATGTCACGACAAGATTGTGATATTGAATAAGCGTTTTGCCAATATTCCCAATGTATCTGCATATGGATACATGAATCTATGTCTCCATTCTCAACTATGTATCTCGCAGACGCATTGGAAAATTGGGAAAAAAAAAGTTTCTAACGTTAGGTATAGCTTTTGGAAGATTTAATCATACCCCTTAAATTTGGCTTACATAGCCCGAGCCCCACCCCACTATTTGACCAGATTCCTCGTGTAAAAATGGTTAAACAATTGAGGACAAGTAAAAGCCTGGTGACGTAGTTTGCACTCATTATTTATTTGATTGGAGATAAGGTTTGGCAATTTTAGATTCCCATTAGGTCAGGTGTTGGAAAAATGCCTGATTTGACCGTATTTGTTTTCCATTTTTTCTCGTTGCAAACGCTTATGCAAGTGATACACATATACAGTAGTTTTTTTTTATTTAAAAATGCCTCTCTATTAAAATTTTAACTTAAAAATATGGGATAATGGACTCTCATGCAATAACAAATGCTAATTCACTAGCATAGATACAATATTTGTGATCCCACACTTAAAAAAAAAAAAATTAAATAAATGCTCAAATTTATATGGATGTATGGCATGAAAGATATATTCCCATGCAACATACCAAAAAATTGCCCTAATAATATTGGGTTCAATATTTCTGCATAAAAAATTTCTTTGTCTTACTCACCTAAAAGTGAGTGAGTTCTATTACTTTTTTATTTCTCTTATCTTTTTGAATAAATTTAAAGGTATCCTCCGGTTGTAACTAATCCTCATTGAGCATTGTCGGACATTCTCGGGGTGTCTCTCCCAAATCCTTTTTTTTTTCATTTCCAGAACTCGAACTCGAGACCTCTAGTTAAGGGACCCAGGCTGCTTACTACCCGTGCCAAAGGAGTTTGGTTTCTCTTCTCTTTATTATGAAATTCACTAATTTTTATATATAAGTGTGACAGATAATTTTTTTTTTTTTTACATCAAAAGCATGAATATTTTCCCCTTTCACCAAACAACTCATTATATTACTTGTTTAATGCTAAAACAAACATGTCTTAAACTGAATTATTTGCAAAGAGATTTTGGTGATGCCTCTGGTTTAGGACAGGACCGTATCAAATTTGAGAGGATGATAATTAATGCAAAGGTTGTTGTGATAAACGGTTATAAATAGTGCAATTTCCGCAATCAAATTAATAAGTTAAAGTGTTAAACCATGATAGAAAGGGACATCGTTTTTCCAAGTTATGAACATTTTCTCCATTCGCACGTCATATATCTTCTTAATTTATGTGAACAATTTTTGAAAACAAAGGTCAGTACAACCCCACCTGATTGGTAATTGTAATTATATATAATTAAATAAATTTAAGTGGGGTTAGACATATTCTCGTACTTTTTAATGGGAGATTAATCTTATTCAAAGAAACTGTGTCTATTATTTCAAGAGTGTACATTTCAAATAATGTGCTTTGTTAACTTAATTTTCATTATTATCTAATTATATTTTAATATTTAAGTTATAAGTATGATATATATTAATAATTACATTAAAATATAAATTTATTAAATAATGTAACATTATATTATTCAATACGAGTATATAATTTTTTATTAATATTATATCAAAATTAAATTCTTATTTCAACTTAACGAGAGAGATCTCAAGTTCAATACGCATTAAAATTTGAGAAGAAGAGTTTTGTCGTTCTTGACTCGATCAGATTAAACAATTAATCAATAAATTGGTAGGAAATTTTTTAGTGATAAATAAATAAACTAAATTCACACTTTTTAATTATCTTGAGCTAATTCTGTCGTTCTGTCCATAATGTGAATTACATAAGTTTAATTTTAATTATATATTTCTTAAACAATATAAAAACAAGAGACTCTCTATAATTTTTTAATTATATATAGCTCAGACAGAGGGCCTGTTGGATTTATATTTCCAGAAACAGTTTTTAATTTTAAAAAATAAAATAAAATTATTTGATAATGATTCTTTCGTAAAAATAACTTTCAAAACAGTACTTAATTTTTCATTTTTAAAACTAAAATTAAAGAAAATTTTAGATATATTTTAAAAAATTATTTCTGGATTGTATTTTTTTTGGTGTCATAAGTTTTATATTTACGAAAATTTATTAATAGCAATTTTGTAAAGAAATTTAACTTCTTTTATTCATTTATTGTTTTACAATAGCAATCTTATAATATTAAAATTTTATTAATTAGATTTCCATAAATAAAATTCATAATAAAATTATCAAAATATAGCTCCTGATCTAATTATATTCAAACATATTTTCTTATTTTTTATTTTTCAAAATCTATTATTCAAGATTTGTAAAAAAAATTTAAGACCAAAAAATAAATAAAATCCAAACTGATCCTCTGTTTTTATTCTCGTGCAGCTATTTTTTTAACTATTCAGTTTTAAATTTGCCACAATTCTTCCACTTAGTTTATGTACTATTTATGATAATATTTAATAATATTCACTAAATATCTTTTTCACTGGGGGAAGAATCACTCCGCATGATGCAAGTAGCCCGCCCAATAGGGGGTTTGGAATATAATATTGGAAAAAATGTGTATAATTTTAAAAGATGTAAAATTATGTCAATTTAAGAGAGAGAAAGAAATAGATAAAATAGGAGACAGTGGTGACAAAAAAAGAGTAAAGGTGTGGGTCCTACCTCTTTATGAGAGTGAAATGATATAAGTTGTATCATTTAAAATGATACACACTTTTCCTTACAATATTTTACTGACGTTATGGGTTTTAGGCGGCGGGTAGGCGAAATAAAAGCAAAATGAATTGCAATCTATGGCTCTGGTCCTTCGGATTCATTGATAAATATTTTTATTATAACACCTTTTGGAATTTGGATTATCTGCTCTCTATATAAACAAAATATCTCAGCTTTCGGCGTCACATTTTTTATTAATAATTAAATAGAAAATGATCTATTTATAATTTTTTTTATAAATTATATTAAATATGACGATCAGACATATTGTAATTTGTAAGAGTTTATAAATAAAAAGCTTATAAATATAATTTTCCCTAATTAAATATTACAAACCAGAAACTCAAGGCAACAATCTTCGAGTAAATTATTATATTTGCGACACAAGTATAATTATTTTAGATTGTAAAAAAAGATTATTTATTAATTTATTTTTTCAATAACGGAAGATATTATGTTCTTTAAATTTTTTTGGCATTGCTCTTAATAATTTAAGAGTCATTGATTTAATCCTCTAATTAAGTATATAAACCATTATTAAACTTGTCTTCAAATTAACATCATGTCATCGCCACTTCATTTTGCACAAAAAAATGAAAAACTAATTTAAGGATATTATGCATAGGTAAAGGATTGAAGAATTAAAATATAAGTTTTGTCTTTACTTTATTATAATGTATTGTTTAAGGAAGACATGTGACCTTATGTTCCCAGATATTGACAGGGCACTTATCTTCGTAAATCAATTCAAAATCAGTGATGGGTGCGCAAGTGCCCATTACAATTTCCTTCATTTATTAAATGAGGAAGAATATTGTAATGACTAAGTTGTGTTACTACCATGTTACTACCAATCAATCTTACCGTTAGATCGCTTATCTTGATCCAACGGTTATATTTATTTCCATCTTTATATGGTTATAATTTTTCAAATTTAATATTTTATATTTATTTCCATCTTTGTATAGTTATGATTTTCCATATTTAATGCTTTCATTTTAAATTTGGGGAATCGTAACCATACAAAGATGAAAATAAATATAATCGTTGGATCAACATAAGCGATCTAACGATGAGATTGACTGGTAGTAACATGGTAGTAACACAACTTGGTTGTTACAATATCCTTCCCTTTATTAAATATAGGAGTTTGTTTATAATGTCTATGTAAATTTTTTAATTTTTAAATTGATTAAGAGTAAATTCTCCAATGAATATTTTTTACATTAATTTAGTCCCTCATAATATACAATGATCAATCAATTTAATGACAAAAGTGATGCCTCAATATATATATATTAGAGAGCTGTATTAATGTCCAATTTTTTTAACAGACAAACTTGATGTACCGTATTTTTTTATAAGTTAATTTGAGTGTTTAAATTAACAATTAATATAGTTTTTCTCTTCTAGATATAGATTGTGTATTTACATCATCACATGTAACATATTTTTGAGAATACTTCTGATTTCAGTAATAAAATATTTTTTTAAGAAAAATTAAGTAGTAAATTACCGGTATATTAAATATCTAATAATGTAATCCAACTAAAGCCTTGAGTTATAGTTCATAATTTTGTCTACCAAAAAAAAGTGCGTACTTTTATTAGTCTTCACTCTTTTTTTTGTAAGTGAATACATAAATGTTCATAAATAATGTTCTCATTTATAAATGTTTTTGGAGTGGGAAAACGTTGATCCTTAAAATATTCTTAAAGTTCTAAGATATATATATATATATATATATATATATATATATATATATATGAGGAAAAAAATCTTAAACTACAACTATGGTGCAAACTTTGTGATTTGTTTTTCTTCTTTGTCTCCATCGGTCTTATATCTGTTTAAGGTGCATTTCAAGACTAATCAATTAAAGTTTTCATGTTTTTTTACAACTCATTCATTTTCATTAAATCCCAACTTTAAATTTTAAAAAACAAGTGTCTGTTCGTGATATTTCTATACCCAACGGCAAGATATCAAACTTATTTGTATGAATATGGCAAAAAAAAAAAAAAAAAAACTAAAAGATGAATTTAAATTCTCTTCTACCACTAGACAACCCAGTTGCAGGGAAAACCTACCATAATGGGTCATGAGGTGCAGTAAATAACTTTTCTTATTAAAAATCTTAAGCTGTTTGCTGTTGTTGTATCAAGAGAAATACGTATATCATCTCACACAACACATAAAAAATGGATGAAAATTACTTTTTTCATTTCTCTTTTTTCTCTTTAGTGGATCTTATTTACTTTTTTGTGTGCTGCATAAAATAAATTATCTAGAAACATATTCTCCCTTTTTTAAACCACTGTTTTACGAATTTAACAGTACAATATTGCACATATCTATTTTACCGTATTAAGTCTATATTATAAAGAATGAAGAGTCAATAATTCAACTTTTGAGCACTTGATAATAAATAATTAAATATTTTATATGATAGCATAACAAACTGAATAAAAAAATATAAAGGTCGAGTGAGAGTTGATCATTTACACAATGTAACAACTACTATAGTGGTAAAGTTGAATAAAGATTTTGAGAAGTGAATATTCAATATGTAAATAAATTTGGATGGATCTGGATTTTCTTGTCGCTCTCCTTATAATTGATGCAATGGATGAGCCATCACTCGTATATCGTGGGTATTGGATAGCTCGCCCATGCATGCATCGCCTTCTCTATTAATTTGGTCGAATGTGACAAGTGGTCCTTCACGTTTAAGGTGTGCCAACGTACAAGTTGCTTGCAAAGAATGATGTTAACGGCACGGCGAAAAGCAACTCTTTCGTGTCTGGACTCTTGAGCTATTCAAAACTTGGAAGTTTACTCTTTACTTTTGAAAGAATTAAAATGGCTTTCATTAAGAGGAGGAGTAATGCACTAATGCTGCTTAGCACCAACTTTTCAAACGGAAAGCAACAAGTTAGCCACAAGAAGTAACGGGCATATGGCACCTTCTTTATCATGTTTGGGCCTTTAGGGGAGAAGGATTGTTTGGATGTTTATGTGAAAAATTCAAAGGAATTCTCATTCTCTAAGTTAGGAGATAAAAAATAGGGTAAATACCATTTTTGGTCCTTAACAAATCTTATTATACTCGCTTTAGTCCCTAGCAAATAAAAATGACCTATTTTAAAATGAGTTCATTTAGTTGAAATCGTGGTCCCTAAGAAATTTAAAGTGGACCCTTTTAGTCATTTCGAGGGACTAATATGGATCTTTTTTGAATTTGTGAGGGACCACGATTTCAACTAAATGGACCCATTTTGAATTTCTTAGGGATCACGAATGATCTTTTTATTTATTAGGAACTAAAACGGACATATTGAAATTTGCTGAGGATAAAAAATGATACTTACTCTAAAAAATAAAATAGAAGGAAAGCTTTCACCAAAAATAAAAATAAAAAATAGAAGGAAAGCAAACATTACGAAATTAAAATTTTAATATAGCCTTTATGTTATCAATCTTATAACACAAACATAAGGTATATAAGTAGTTTTATAAACAAAGATTAGAATTCAAAGTGTGTGGTCCAAGATCTTAGATTAGAGACTTCAATTGGCAGTTAACTTGCCATGTTTTTAAGTTTCAATTTTATGCCTTTGAAATTTTCCTATTTGAGTATTGTGTAAAATAGTGAAACGCTTAAATGCAACTACCCAACAAGAAAAAAGGAAATGCAAATACGAAACAGGATTCAACAATTCTATCAGCAGTTCCAACGTTGTTGGTATAGAAATGCCTATAAAACAATAATAACACAGCCTTCATGAATTGAACAAATTCTCTAATTAATTTAAGAGTCATTGATTTAATCCTCTAAATTAAGTATATAAACCATTATTAAACTAGTCTTCAAATTAACATCATGTCATCGCCACTTCATTTTGCACAAAAAAAGAAAACTAATTTAATGATATTATGCATAAGTAAAGGATTGAAGAATTAAAATATAAGTTTTGTCTTTACTTTATTATAACGTATTGTTTAAGGAAGACATGTGACCTTATGTTCCCAGACATTGACAGGGCACTTATCTTCGTAAATCAATTCAAAATCAGTGATGGGTGCGCAACTGGCCATTACAATTACTTTTATTTATTAAACGGGGAAGGATATTGTAACAACTAAGTTGTGTTACAATTATATTACTACCAATCAATCTCACCGTTAGATCGCTTATGTTGATCCAACGGTTATATTTATTTCCATCTTTGTATGGTCATGATTTCCCAAACTTAATATTTTATATTTATTTCTACATTTGTATGGTTATGATTTCTCATATTTAATGCTTTCACTTTAAATTTGGAGAATCATAACCATACAAAGATGGAAATAAATATAACCGTTAGATCAACATAAGCGATCTACGATTAGATTGATTGGTAGTAACACAACTTGGTTATTATAATATCCTTCCCCTTATTAAATATAGGAGTTTGTTTATAATGTCTAGTAAATTTTTTAATTTTTAAATTGATTAAGAGTAAATTCTCCAATGAATATTTTTTACATTAATTTAGTCCCTCATAATGTATAATGATCAATCAATTTAATGACAAAAGTGATGCCTCAATAAATATATATATATATATATATATATATATATATATATTAATGAGCTATATTAATGTCCAATTTTTTTAACAGACAAACTTGATGTACCGTATTTTTTTATAAGTTAATTTGAGTGTTTAAATTAACAATTAATATAGTTTTTCTCTTCTAGATATAGATTGTGTATTTACATCATCACATGTAACATATTTTTTAGAATACTTCTGATTTCAGTAATAAAATATTTTTTTAAGAAAAATTAAGTAGTAAATTACCGGTATATTAAATCTCTAATAATGTAATCCAACTAAAGCCTTGAGTTAAAGTTCATAATTTTGTCTACCAAAAAAAAAAAGTGCGTACTAACCCCCTAGGGTAGGTCAGTTGACAACTGAGCTACCAAGGGTTTACTTGAGTCAGGGGTTGAATCCCTGACTCAAGCAAATTCTTGGAAAAATTTTTGGGGCAAGAGGAGGAAAGTGTCTCCTTATCGGTCCCGAGGGTAAGGTGATTGGAGGATGTTGAATGGGGATATACCTCCGGATTATAAAAAAAAAAAACAAGTGCGTACTTTTATTAGTCTTCACTCTTTTTTTTTTTTTTTTTTTTTTGTAAGTGAATACGTAAATGTTCATAAATAATGTTCTCATTTATAAATGTTTTTGGAGTGGGAAGACGTTGGTCCTTAAAATATTCTTAAAGTTCTAAGAGATATATATATGAGGGGAAAAAAAATCTTAAACTATAACTATGGTGCAAACTTTGTGATTTGTTTTTCTTCTTTGTCTCTATCGGTCTCATATCTGTTTAAGGTGTATTTCAAGACTAATCAATTAAAGTTTTCTTGTTTTTTTTTTACAACTAATTAATTTTCATTAAATCCCAACTTTAAATTGAAAAAAACAAGTGTCTGTTCGTGATATTTCTATACCCAACGTCAAGATATCAAACTTATTTTGTATGAATATGGAAAAAAATAAAAAACTAAAAGTTGAATTTAAATTCTCTTCTACCACTGGACTGGACAACCCAGTTGCAGGGAATAACTACCGTAATGGGTTATGAGGTGCAGTAAGTAACTTTTCTTATTAAAAATCTTAAGCTGTTTGGTGTTGTTGTATCAAGAGAAATGCGTATATCATCTCACACAACACATAAAAAATGGATGAAAATTACTTTTTTCATTTCTCTTTTTTCTCTTTAGTGGATCTTATTTACTTTTTTGTGTGCTGCATAAAATAAATTATCTAGAAACATATTCTCCCTTTTTTAAACCACTGTTTTACGAATTTAACAATACAATATTGCACATATCTATTTTACCGAATTAAGTCTATATTATAAAGAATGAAGGCGTCAATAATTCAAATTTTGACCACTTGATAATAAATAATTAAATATTTTATATGATAGCATAACAAACTGAATAAAAAATATAAAGGTCATGTGAGAGTTGATCATTTACACAATGTAGCAACTCCTATAGTGGTAAAGTTGAATACAGATTTTGAGAAGTGAATATTCAATATGTAAATAAATTTGGACGGATCTGGATTTTCTTGTCCCTTTCCATAATTGGGAAATTTTTAATATCTTCCGGAACCACCGTAGTCTTTCCATTCAAAAATTGATACGTGTATTAAATTATTTTTTCTTTTTTCTCTCTTCTCTCTCCTCAACTTTTTTTTCTCTTTCTCTCACCTCAGTCCCACCCTATTTTCTTACTCTCGGATCACTGTATATTCACTCCCATAATTGATGCAATGGATGAGCCATCACTCGTATATCGTGGGTATTGGATAGCTCGCCCATGCATGCATCGCCTTCTCTATTAATTTGGTCGAATGTGACAAGTGGTCCTTCACGTTTAAGGTGTCCTATACTAGTTGTGCCAACGTATAAGTTGCTTGCAAAGAATGATGTTAACGGCACGGCGAAAAGCAACTCTTTCGTGTCTGGACTCTTGAGATATTCAAAACTTGGAAGTTTACTCTTTACTTTTGAAAGAATTAAAATGGCTTTCAT